>PVJX010040140.1:0-15357 GCA_004027295.1 Dolichotis patagonum | reverse complement strand
CCCAACTTACCAACTTACAGAAAGACACAACACAGGAGAGGGCTGGCCTCCTTACAAGGGCCACAGGCATCCTGGGAGGAGCTGGCTCTGGCTGCATGAGCCCAGAAGAAACAAAAGCATTTCCGGCTGGAAGCCCCAAGTGTGGAGAGAGCCCCACGTCATGCAGCCATGGTGACAGCACACGTGCCCACAGGAGGAAAGACAAGGATGGTACCTGGCACACGAAGGTACTCAATAAACATTTGCTGTGGCCCCGGTGACCAACTACAAAGGGACACAGTGCACAGTGCTGCACAGGCCTGCGCTCAGCTCCAGGTCACCAGAGAAAGGAAGGATTATTTCTGCTGGAGGGTGTGGCAGTCTGGGACCACCTCACAGAGCAGTGTCATCTGATCAGACGCCATCTGTTATTTTTCTCCAACTGTTCCACATGTGTGAAATCTTGATTCTCAAGCTAGAATGTACACTCCAGGAGGGCCAAGACCATGCTGGCTTCCCTGGCCCCTCCCCGGTGTCCCTTCCAGTAGATGTAGAGGTCTGGGAAGAGGAGCCACCCTTCTTATTCTAAAGAGTAGGTCAGGGGCCCTGAAGCAAGGCCAGCAGATCACTGTAGCTGCTGGTTTCAAACAGGAGCCTAAAGAGAATTCTTTCTGTGGTCTGTTGGCCATTTCAGAACTTTGGAAATGGAGTGGTCAATTCATCAGAAAGAAATAGCTGGTGAGTATAGCGGACTTTAGGGGGCCTGCAGGGGAGAGACCCTGGCGCCTTGGGACCTGCACCGTGCGGTTGACTCGGGGTGCCAGGAGAACAAGGAACTCCTCCCCTCTCTGGGGGGTGGCTGTGAGTGTGGCAGACTTTCTGCGGCCAGAAGGAGAGAGACCCTGACAAGTCGGGACCTGCACCATGAGGTTGACTGGGCGTGCCGGGAGAACAAGGAACTCCTCCCCTCTCTGGGGGGTGCCCGTGATCCTGCCGGTGCATGGGCTGAGAATCAGACATCTCATGTCGTCTTGTCCCCCATCCCGTGTCTCCCCCCACCCTCGCCTTAGCAAGCAGGAGCCAGTGAACTACACATCTTGTGAAAAGATTGGCTATTTAGTATGAGCTCCTTGCAAAGATATGGACAACCATTTGGAAGAAAACAAGAGACAGACAATATGACAGTGAAGATCTCCGGTTGTCTAGCTTTGAAATTTATGCTTTCTTATGTCCTGTTCTGCTCTGTTTTGTTGTGTTTAATTTTACCCCCTTTAAAATAAAATTAAAAAAAAAAAAAGAGTAGGTCAAGACACCGCTGCCTTCCTTTTCAGTCTGCCTTCCTCTTCTGAAGAACCCCACCCAGAATCCCACCCAGAAATCCAGTGGTGTCCACGGGCACTTCCAACACCCCAAGTGCTCTGTGTACCTGGCATGGCACATCGGGGATGGGCACTCTCAGACTCCACGGAGCAGATCCAGTGCCCAGGATGTGGCACTGAGCTTCACACCCCTATCTACTTCCCTCTCAGCAACACGGCGAGAGGGCTGGGATGGTAGGTAGCTCTGTGACACGATGCTCACCCAGCACATGGGAGGTCCTGGGTTCAATTCTCCAGCAATGCCAAAAAACAAAAACAAAACAAAACTTCAAGACAAGAATGAAAATCCCCAGTTGACAGGTGGGAAAACTGAAGCCACTTCTCAAGGACAGGGGCAGACCCACATCCAATCTTCTACCACATCACACTACTCGGATTAATTCTATACCCAGTTTCCTGCAACGGAAGGCTTGCCAGTACCATCCAGTAGGTCAGTGCCCATTCAGAAAGCCCATCTGTAACAAAGTGTGACTTTTACAAACAGCATCAACGGCAGCACAAATCAACCTAAGAGGCAACTCAACCAAATGGCACTCCCTCACTCTGATGATGCTACAGCCCCGGTTTCTACAGATGAGGCCTCACCCTCACATTGCCCCGTGTCCCCCAGCACCCTGCCATGTCCCTGTCTTCACAGAAGCTGGGGAGAATCCATTCCTTGTTCTCCCTCCCACAGAGGGACCCTCTCTCCACACAGCCCTGAGCAGGCACTCCAGCAAGAAAGAGAACGAGAAAGAGAACAAACGGGTGGGGAAGAAAAGCACACAGCAATAAGCTCCAACCCAAACAGAACTAATCCATTCAGAGCCAAGCCAGGCTGAGCAAATGGAAAGCCAGGCTTCCCCCACCCGCCACGACCCTGGGTTCTGGGGCCTTCACCACAGTGGTATAATTACAAGGGTGGCCCAGCCACATACTCCCAGGGCTACCCCTGCTCCCAGGAACTGCAGGCACCACCTTCCTCTGGTTTGGTTTCAAATGCTATCCACGCCTCGCCCAAATCATGCTGCAAAGGTAGGAACACGAATACCCCAGCCTTCTGTGCGGCTGTGGGAGGCAGGGTGGTGTAAACTCTGCACCTTCCTCCCAGGGTCTCCTAGAGCCCCTGGGGGTACCCTGACCTTCCCAGCCTTGCCCTGCGGCTCTCCCTCCAGGGGGTACCCTGACCTTCCCTCCCTTGCCCTGTGCCTCTCCATCCCACGGGGGTGACAGGACCTCCTCCTACAGGCTGTCTGCTTGCCTGTCTCCCCTCCAGCTGGGGGTGGGGTGAAGGCAGAGACAGGGCAACCTCTGTTCTGCTCTGTGTGGCACCCCCAGTGCTCAGCGCAGAATGCTGAGCATAATACAGACAGGCTTAGTCCTCTAAGGCTTCTTTCCTTCTCCAACCTTTAGGGACTCTGAAGGAAGAAACCCCACGTGCTCCACTGTCTCCCCAGTGCCCAGCACTAAGTAGGCACCAATCATAAACCCATGGAAGAGAATGCCAGGGCTCAGTGGGTCTCCTTGCTGTGTGCAAGAGGAGGAAGAGTGACTTGCTTACAGCCACAGACCAAGTCTACCCGCCCAGCGCAGGACTCACCGGGCTCCCAGACCAGGTTCTGGGTACCCAGCCTTGCAGTAGTGGTGCTGGGCCCAGAAGGGGACATAAGACAGGAAGGACAGTGCCTGCTGCTCACAAAGAGCAGGTAATCTGCTGGGGCAGCCCAGACAGATGCGTGAAACAATTAGTGAACGAGGTGACTGCCAAGCTAACGGTATTATTTCCTCATATAATAAAGTACATGCTGTACAACACAATTAGAGATGAGAGTAGCAGGCACACCACACTAATTACACAGGACAAAAGAGTGAGCCGCCGGGAGCCATGGGGCATGGGTGCTGTCACACAAGGCTCTGGAAGCCAAGGGACCGGAGGAGAGTTTGAGGTGGGGACCCTCTGCCAGAAGGCTCTCTGCAGTCTGCATACTGCATTAGAAGGTCCCCTCTGACACTGCGGCCCATGCTCAGGTGGCCTGATACTGGCTACTGGAGAAGCCAGCCCTGGGAACAGGGGCAGGTCCTGGGCCAAGCTAGGCCTCAGTTCAGTGTTTCAGCACACACAACTGTGTGCTCTCACTGTGCAGAGCGCTGGCACACATCCTCTCACTCAACCCTTGTGCCACCTTGGAGGTGCAGACAATAAGGTCAGAGAGGGGAAGTCACCAGCCCAAGGCCACAAGGTAGTCATGAGAGCTTAACAGGTCCATGCTTCTGCAAACCTCATGCCCCACAATCTCTACACTCACACAGAGGTCCTGGTCACCAGTGGCACCGAGCTCTCAAAATATGGGCAGCTCAGAGATGTGCTGCAAGCGTCACATACACACTCGCAGAGGAAGGGCACAGACCAAGTGAGGTGAGGGAGCGGGGTGCATGAAGGAGGGAGATGGGAGGTGCAGCTCCCCAAGGCAGACGATTCTGTGCACTCGAAGGCCATGAGCCAAGGGGAGCAGGTGGGAGGGCAGCCACAGCAGCAGAAGAGCACACAGTCCAAGTGTCCCACAAGCAGACCCCCGATCTGCTGCTAGAGGGAAAGGATTGTGGAACAGGCTTGGAGGCCGAGTATAGGAAGCAAGCCTGGACCCAGGACCCAGGTTCTCAGCTGTCCATGGCTGAGATGGGTCCTGATCCAGCTGAGGCAACTGCTGAAAAGGTGACTCAGACACATGCATTCAGATGGCCCAGAAAAATGCCACCACCAGCAGCCCTGTGAAGAAGCCAGGCTGCACTCTAGGAGGGTTCTGAGATGAACAGAGGGGAAGCCCACCTCACCCCCCAGAGCCCATGGGAAGAATACACACTGGGTGGTTTTGAACACAGACCCAGGTTCTTCCCTTCCAAGGTTATGGGTTCGCTAAATGGCTCTCTTCCCGGAGCAGGGGCGAGGGCACACAGCGACTGTCCAGCACAATGGGCTGTGGCACGGGGTTCCATGTAGAGTACGTTTTCTATTTCCAGGTATTAGGGCTGAGGAAATGGCAGCTGAGATCTAGCTCTGGCTAGACACAAAATCTAGGAGAAAAGGTACAATGTGACCCTGAAGTGGAGGTTCCAGGAACATTCCTGAGAGAAGAAAAAGCTCCACACTGGAGGCTGCTGCTAGGCTGGCCAACCAGGAGCTGTGGACCAGAAGCAAGTTCGAATATGCTCATAAAAGATGCAGGAGAAGCAAAGAAACCCTCCTCAGTGTTGGGACTGAAAGAGTATTACTGTCTGGTGCTCTGCCTAGAAGATTTTTCTCCTTTGTGGCCAGTTTCTTCCTAAGCCCAAACTGGCAAGGTGCTTCCTATGCCTTCATCTTTTACCAAGACACCACGACTCCTCCTAGGTGCCAAGTGCCACCAACCTTCAACACCCAGAAGCCATTCCTCAGGATGCCCGCCCACCGCTCCTAACTAAGGATACCTTTCCTTCCACCTGTCACCCACTGTGGTGTTGTCCCAGCCAGGCTGGCAGTCATGCTCAGGTCTTATTCCCTTCCTGAGTTACCAGCTCACCTAGGACTAGACCCAGATGTGCCTACCCGGAGCTCACGGGATGCCTCCCCAGAGGAGGGACCATGGCACACCCTGGAGCGAGAGAGAGAACAGGAGGAATATGGTAACACATACTTGGTGTGATAAGCACCCGGCTGGTGTCGGCCATGTGTCAAAGACAGTGTCCACTGCAAGACAGGGAAGACTACAGGACCAAACA
Source organism: Dolichotis patagonum (assembly GCA_004027295.1). NCBI lineage: Eukaryota > Metazoa > Chordata > Mammalia > Rodentia > Caviidae > Dolichotis > Dolichotis patagonum. The sequence continues at coordinate 10,264 of PVJX010040140.1, read as the reverse complement.
GGCGTAGGGTTTCAAGCCAGAGCACCAGGCTCATTATTGGCAAACGCCAGGTTATTTAAAACCAGCCTGTATAACAGAGATAAAAAGCCAGGGCCAGCGCACAGCCTCATATGAAGCCATCTTCCCTCTGACCTGGGTCATCTCTGAGGTGAGGGGGAAAGGGGCTAGGGTCAGGAGGGGACTAAGTCTCAGAAGCTGCCACTGGTATTACTAGCAGAAGGATAATAACGACAGTGAACGCTAACCTGATGCTTCTGTATGCTGAGCATTTCAAGAGATCACTTATTCCTCCACCCACCTTCACACTAACCAAGACGTGAATGCATCTAAGAACCATTTTACAGGAAACCAAGGCTTAGCTGGCTGAGAGTAACATGGAAGACGCTGCTACCGCCTAACACTAGGCTCTTCTGACTGCCAACTGTACTAGCAGACCTACCAACCATTCTTTACCCCAACACCTTGGGGTTCTAGAGGTCAAACAACAAAGACAAGAACAGCACTACAGCCCCAGTGCCTTGAAGCCCAGGTTTCAAGTGGCCTCCTAGGCCCTATTGTGTAGGCCCTATGCTGGGGCTCCCTGCACTTCCACTTCAGGATCACAATGCGCTCTCTCTTTCGGTTCTTCTGATCCCAAAGCACAGGTCACTACCTTTTTCTGGTTCTGCAGCTGGAATTCACTTTGTGCTCCCGAAGCAAATCCAACATCTCCTTCTCCACCAATGTTACACCCCTCCCTCTGTCTCTCCTGGTCCAGAGAGACCCAATGTCTCCTGCTTTCTCTGGGTCCTTCAGAAACCCCACACTACCTCGCTGTGTTTAGTGCTGCTTCCTGCTCTACTAGATTTGGTCTCCTTGAGCTGAGAGGCTCTGCCTTCATTTCTTTTTGCATCCCCAGTGTTCGGAGAATCCATTAAGTCATGTTCCAAAGCACGCCCGCCTCTCCCCAAACAGCCTCTCCTCACCAGAGATCCTCATTAATAATTAAAATAAAAAGAAGAGCAGGAGAGGCCACAATCACTAGAAAATCAAGGATTCACTCCAAGGGCAGTTCTGAAAACCAAGAACTTGAACAATACCTAACAACCAACCAATCGCACTGGTTTGGAGTAACTAGGGACAGTTGAAGGAATACTGGTCTGACCTGTCCCTCGAGCTGAACCACAATGTTCTCCTGATGAAATAAGACGGGCACAGCTGTGGTGACTAAACAGGGGACATCTCTACTGGGTGCACCTACTACAGGTAGGCAAACCGAGCACCCTGATTTGAAGCAGTTTAAGATTATCAAGCTGGAGGAATGTATTCATCAGGTACTACAAACATGTATGTATAAATACATTAAAAATAAAAAGATTCTCAAGCTCATCTTCCTGCTTGTCTGCTTGGCAAACATGACTTCCTCTCGGCCTGAAACAGTGAGGCACAAGCCGGGTCCCAAGGGGAGTTGTAAATTCCGATCAGACCCATCAAACTGAGTCCTCCCCAAATAATATACCATTTTCCAAGTGGCCTAATCATAGAGATGATGCTGAATCCGGCCAGATCAAGTGGACACCGGCCAGTGTCACCCTCAGCCAAGATGCAGGAACAGCAACACCAACACCAGCACCATTCCCTGCGTGGCACAGAGGGAAACAAACGGAGCCACGAACAGCCAGCCTGGCCTTGTGCTGCTCTTTGGGCAAACACTCCTATCAGGATCTGAGGCAGGCTGCGTTGCGAGAAATTATTGTCCTTTGCATGCATTTACAATGAGCCAGGCAGTCAGAGAGTTGGCTTCAGTGCCACACACTATTTCCGACACCACTCAGTAACTTGAACGGCCTGGAGTGGTCCCGAATCTCTAGCTAACTCCCCAGTTGCCCTGTAACTCAAAAATAACCAAAAGCTTTACCCATGCCAAAAAAGGAGAAAGAAAGAAAATTCCAGGAACACACCAAATCCACATCCAACTTCTTTGCCCCTTAGAACAAAACTCATTGCAGGAGCACACAAAGGAGGAGACAGGACAAAGGAGAGGCCAGGTCACACTCGACAAGGCACTTTTTTGTCGTTTTCAAAACAGAACTGTCCTCTATTAAAACGCTCTTGTTGCTCGGATGTGGGGGGGCGGGGGCAAAATCACAAAACAAAAGGCGAGACATGGCTGGTGGGGGGCCCCGGGCCACCTCCTTCTCCCTGCACACTTCTAAGCCTTTCAATGCCCGTGGAGCTCAGTCCAGAGCTGGCAGCTGTCTGTTATTATCCCAACAACTCCCAGGGCCTCGGCACTGGGGAGCGTGTCCCGAGCAGGTGAACACCATCTGCCCACTCTGACAAGATGCCCGTCTTGGTGCCTGCTGCTGCCAGCAGGCCGTGTGGACCTAGGGAGGCACAGCCAGACTCCCCACCCTCTTCAACACTCCATCAGGCTTTCTCTTCCCTCCCAGGGCTGCAGGCTCAGTCACTACCTGGCACTTATCACAGAAGGAGAGCGCCTTTAAACACTTGGTCACCTTCCACAGACGTTTCCAAGGTAGCCATAGTATGGGTTTTTACATGAGGTGATGTACAGTTAGGTACACGATTTTTTAAAAGGCCACTGATACACCTTGCCAGGGGTTAATTTTATGAAGGGTTTTTAATTGCTCTATAAAGAAGAAGAGGGTTTCTACCTGCCTTTTAAAAGTACTCCCTACATTAGCTAAAACATTCCCAACACACCCACCCTAGTCTATTTCCTCCCTCCCTATCCCTCCCAGTTTTAATTGGGGTAAGTGGCTCCCTGATGTAATCTGTAAAATGTATCAGAGAGAATGAGGTGGGCAAGAGCTAAGTGGAGAAGCGGGGCTGGATGGGCAGAACTCTGGTTCCGGGACGGACTCGGGAGGCCTGCAGTTCCAGCTCAGCCTTCTACTGCCAGAGAGTGGCACCCCCTCCTCCAGGCACTATCTTGCAGGTCACAGTATTCTTAGCTGCTGGTCTGCCAAATGACTGAAATACCCACACCATGCAAGACAGGCAGGGGGAACCACCACTGCTTTAGGGAGCCAAGTGACAGGCCTCACCCAGCACACAGGTTTATCAACAAAGCCATGTCTTCTGGGTGTGGATCTCCCTGGGGGCCAAGTGCACTTGGAAGGACCAACTATCCCTACCTGCCTCTCTCTGGGGCTCTCAGGCAGCAAGAAATATGTGGCTGATGCTTTGCAAGCCACATTTGCCGGGGGCTGTTTCACTGACACCAATGGTTATCGATGGGGGACAATTCTTTGACATGAAGAGGAGGTGGGGACGAAGCCTGGGAGGTACTGGCCAACCCAGAAGGGGGCAGCAGAGCTAAGGCCTAGGAGTGGGCAGCCTCTAGGCTCCACAGGCTTCAGCGGGACCAGGGGCCTCACATGCCTAGCGTAGTAGCTGAAAATACCCTTGGGAAGGGCTGCTTCCAAACAAAAGCCAAAAAGAAGCCAGGCATGTGGACAGCCCATAACGTCAACGCCAAGCCCAACCTCTACTACAACCGGGCCCTGGGGCAACTCTCTGGGCCTAACTTTCAGGTGGTAGAGGCACTGACAAGATGCGCAAAGTAAGTCAACCCTGCCTACCTAAAGGACCCTCATCAGAAGCCAGTGTGCTGGCTCGCCACATAGTCCACAAGGCTGAGCCATCCCTGGTTGTGGCTTCACCATCCCTCAGGAGAGGGAGACCAAAGGACTGTGCCAGTAGGTGGCCCCTCCTCCCCCTCCCCAGTATCCTGTGCAGTGTCCAAGTTCTAAGTTCCTCAGCTGGGGGACAAGCCAAATTACTGTCACTATAAAAAGCAAGAAGGCTCCTACAGAAATAGTCGCACTGACTCTATCCAAAGTGAGCTCTGTGTTGCAGCCGCAGCCCCAAATTCACATTTCTGGGGAGACTCCTACATTTACAGCAGCTAGGCCCTTTGCCCAGGGCACCTCATAGCAGCCTTAAAGACTCATATGGATCTGACGTCGCCCAAATCCACTTCCTCTCCTCTTCAGCATCCACAGGCTGACCTGCCTTCTCTCATTCTCACACAACAGTGCAGCAGCTGTTGGGAAAAGGGTCCAGCACCCAGCACCAGTCCTGAGCACTGTAGTAATGTGAAGGAAATGGAGACTGTTGGGCAATCGGTCAGACAGGGCTTCCTTTCAGGAGGGTGTCACTTTCAGTGAGTCTTGAAGAATGTGCAGGGGGTCACAGAGGACTGGGGCACATGCTCCTGACCATTCTCAGTTGTATCCTGTTGTCAAGTCCTAGGCCCCATATTTAGTCCAGATTTCCTCTGCCATCCCAGGGGCCATCAGGGCTCATACCTTGCCAATCCCACCAAGGAGAAAGAGCCCACAGTGCAGTGCCCACCAAAGCTCCTCTGGTAGGGGTAAAAGTCCACAACTCCCTGGAAATGTCTCCTCCACTCCAGATGCATTTCAGAAAGACAGGCCCAGGTGGGAAGCTGACTAACAGCTGGGAGGAACATCCCTGTCTGCATCGGAGCAGGGAAGGTGGCTCTTAGGCGGCCCATGTGTGCTTTGCCCCCCCCCATTGAGCAGGAAGTGTTCACTGGACTGACAAACAAGCAGCTGGGGTCATGGTAGGGTTAGGGCGGCAGAGCCAATCTCTGATTTGTGGAATTTAGCCATCTAAGACAATGAGTGTACAGGCCCAGAAATCAGTTCCAGATGCAGGCCAGAACCAGCTGCCCAGGGACCAATCAGGGGAGTCAATCCATTGATATGTTTATTCTCCAAAAAGAGGACCTGGAGGAAGAGGCTGAAGCCTCTGGCTCCCTAGACAATGGAAGGCAACTGGGAGCACAGGCCTGGGACCCTCCTAATGTAAGGCTGGGGGTCAGGCCTGCTCTTCTGCCTCGAGGACTTCCAGCTTCCACCTGTGCCTTTTGCCATAACAGCCAACCAATTCCCAAGGTTCTGCCGGAAAGAGGGGGCCTAGACTTCCCTCACTGTGGCTGCAGGCTACATAGCACAGTCTTAAGGAGATGTTACTTAGAGTCAACAGAGCTGCACTTTCCCCATCTCGGGGCAGCCAGGAAGCAGAAAACTTGGCATTTTCACTTTTAAGAGCTGGTAGTACCAGGGTGGTTGAGAAGGAAAATGGGAGCCAGGAGGAGGTCAGCTAGGCAGTGTATAAGGAACAGACTTGAGGCCAACACCTCGGTTTCTCTCCCTATCCTGAGGATCCTCCTATGCAGCCCCCAACTTGTAACCTTAGACCCAGACCCTAGAGGAGACAGAGCTTGTGGGGTAAGTGGGGGGATGGGAGGCACACCCCACAATGACAAGCCAGAGGAGCCAAATATATACACACATCCAAAAGGTGTTGAGGGTCAACGAGGTGGCACAAATTCCAAAGAGAAGCAGATGGCATGAAGGACTTGCCCACCTCACAGAGCTCCCAGGCCCAACAAAGAAAGGCACAGGAACCTCCCCACCATTCAACATAACCCAGCGCTGTGGCTAGGAAGCTCGGCCCTGACCTAGCTGGGTGCAGCAGGGCTCACAGGGACACCCCCACCCAACACATGCAAGTGAGCCCTCGTACAGTGAACAAAGGTCACTATGAAGATGACCAAATGGATGAGAAGGTGGGCCTGATACCTCAATCTCATCCCGCAGACAAGAATTCGATGAGTTTAAATATTTCTTTAAATTCTGATTTTACAGAACCTCAAGAGGCACCCAAGGAAAAGTCCGCTGAGTGGGTTTCAGCAGGTCAGGAGAAGGAGCCGCCCTTCCTGGCATGGAAAGCCCATGATGTCCAAAGCCACTTGGGGATATGCAGCGGACAAGCAGGCAGTAATTGCTGCCTTGCCTAACCTTCCTGGGTGAGCAAGGATGGGGGAAGGGAGTTGAAAATCCCAAGAACAAAAGACCGGCAGAGCTTGTCACTCCGGCCCTGATCATCCATGGCACCCTATGTAGCCATCTGTCACATCATATAGAAACTCCCTGTGCGTGAGTCTGTCTGCCTGGGGAGACTGCTGGCTCTTATCCATCTTCCAATCCCTACTGAGCTCGATGCCCACGAGGCCCCCCGAAACACTGTTGAACAAATGATGCTCAATGGTCATGGCAAGTACTGGTTGTGCCCATTGCCCAAGGTCAGGCTCCCTAGGCTACACAGCCACCTTCCCTCACCATCCACGAGGACGGGCAGCCCATCCCGCCACCGGAGCTGGGGTCTTCCTGGTCTACCTCTGTTCCCACCTGCTGCCTGTCACCTCTCACTCAGGCACCTCGGATGCCTGGAGGTCAAGGAGCAGAAAGAACGCACCCACCACACACCACCTGACGCTGTGGCAAGTACACACAGAAGCTGGAACGAAAAACCAGAAAAGTCACCGTTAAACACTTCATCTAGAGCAAAAGAAGAGTTTCCTCAAAAATTTATTTAATGGCCAGGCCTGGTGGCATACACCTATAATTCAAGTACTCTGGAGGCTAGGGCAGAAGAATCACTGTGAGTTCAAGACCAGCCTGGGCTACACTGTGAGTTCAAGGTCAGCCTGAATAGACAGACTCTTATCTCACAACAAAAAATCTGTCTAATAATTCTCAGTGTCAGTAAATCTATAGTTAAAATACTCATCTGTTGCTCACATCAGCATAAACCATGTTAATTCTTTGGGAAATAGTTTAGCAAAATGGTTCAAAGGTCTTAAAAAGAGTCCATACTTTCTGGCCCAACAGTTTCACTTTTGAGAATGCATTTCAAGGAAGCCCCCTAAAATGAAACACAAAGATGTTCACTGTGGTGTTGTATACAATGATAGCAGGGTGACCACAGGAAGGAGCAGCCAGTGATAAGGGAATGGTTCAATAAAACCAATGCACTCCTTACAGTGTAATTATGAATAACTGGGCTGGGGATACGGCTCAGAGGCATAGTGCCTGCCTGGCAAGTGCAAGGTTATGAGTTCCAATCCTGGTGCCAAATAAATAAATAAATAAATGTTTTAAAAAATAAAGTGAAAACTTTCCAAAAAAATTATGAATAACTTGAAACAAGTAGCAAAAGCAAAACCATCAAACCCCAAACATGCGACACCCAGGACAGCATTCTGTCTGTGGTTAGAAGTTCTGACAGGGCAGTAAGAGCAGCAATGTGTTCCTTTTACTTTCCAAGCTCTCTCCAAGTCAACTGAAAGCAACAGGGCACCATCTTTGAGCTGGAGCCTGCCTCATCTCCAGGCCTGGCCACAGGCAAGGAGCGGTAGAGGAGACTGGAACCAGGGCAAGCGAACGCGGGTACCAGCAGTATTAACACTACACCTTGAAGAGTGACATTTAACCAACAGGAGCCACCTGGGAATATTTGAATACCCTCCAAATAACCAAACCAGGCATGCGAGCTTTATATATGTAATGTGCATGTCTGCCCAGAGAGCCATAGTTTCCAACATAGAGAGAGACACCATTCCATTCCACAGAGCAGCAGTGGTGGCCAACTTTCTTCCCCAACCAGCCATCTGGGGCTCAAAGGGAAGGTGTCAGATTGATCACCAGGGTAGGATTAATTTTTTTTTCTTCTTAAATCCCCTTAACTGAGAAAGCAGCTTGAGCCAATTCTGCTTTCCTCACAGACACCGAAACACCAAGCTAAGTTACACCAGTTCATGTTCACACCCCTAGAGCTTTCCAAGCGCTCTCTGTGGAGCTCCCCTCCCCATCCAGGAGCTAGAATCAAGGAACAGGACTGCTGGGGGAGAAGCCCAGCATCCCCCCAGGCCTGCTTTAGAAAAAGGGGGCAGCAGCACCTAGCAGGAGCCTCTAGCTTCCTACCCCGATTCTCTGGACTGTTACACTTCTGTACCAGCCTGCTCAATGCAGATAAACTACTCTTAAAACTGAGAGAGTGGTGGGAGAGAGCAGGCACCTCCTAACCCATGATTCAGCAACTCAGGAAGTACACACTCCCATTCTACAACTGAGCAAGTTGAGGTTTGGCAACATTGCAGTCCATATTACAGGCCATCTACATTACACACAGAGAGCTGCAGCACCCCCTTGGGGGAGAAGGGTAGGACCAAGCACCGGGGAGCACTCTTCTAATCCTCTATGCCTCCCAGAGAAGTGGAGGAGCTGACTTTCTTCCCATTCAGCTCCTAAGTGGCCACCTCGCAGAGGCAGGGTTCACATTCGCCCCACACAAGGACTGTTCAGTCACCTTCTCCGTCTCCAGCTGTCAACCTGATGGATACCAGGTCTGGGAGACCAAGATTCCCCGCTAGTGGGGGAAATTTCCAAACACACAAGGATGCCACCCACCCAACACAAGCCCACTACTGCGGCCTCTGTTCTTCCCAGCAGAGCTCCCTGGGTCGGTTAATCATCAACCCTCTCAGTGGTCAGCTTCTTCTAAGAAGACAATGACCATCTCCAGAAAAATAGCCAGAAGCAGGTTCAGCACCAATTTACTAGGTTGTAAAAAAAGAGTCTTGAAGAAAGAAGTAGGGAGGGTCTAGGACATAGTGCTTCTGGTATTTTTATTGTTCTTTTGTTGGGACCCTTCTCTTTGAAGGAGGCAGGTGGCCTAGGAAGGGCCTAGGGGATGAGCTGGTTTCCAACTCACTGTCTAGACAGATGTCACCACTCCCCACTCCCCATCCGTCACTGGCCAGGAGAAGGGGTTCCCTCATCTCCTACCCCGCTCTGAAATGCAACAACAGGAGGCAACCGGCAGCTTTCACATAGCAGGCATCTGCTTCCCCTGGGACGGGGAGGACCTCAGAGGTGAACCCAGTGTCCCTGTCCTCTGGGGCTTCCAATCTAGGGACAGAGCTTCCGCACAAATGCAGAAAAGCACTGAATGAAAGTTACATGAAAGAAAACCCATTTCCTAAATGAGAAATGCTGATGCTGTGTGTGTGGGGGGGGGGGTCTTCAAGGAAGCCAAAGACAGCAGACTTGAACACCAGACTCGGCAGTTGGGCCAGGCGTCCGTGCTGAGCACCCCAGTGTCAGGAACCTGGGGCAGACAGAGAGTGATGGCCCTGACCTCAAGGACACTGAGGACAGGGGAGGACAGCAGCAGATCCCTTGGCAATGCTAGCGACCAGCACGGTGCCTGGCTGAAGGCAGGCGTTCACTGGGTGACTCTGTGGGATGGGTGGATAGCAGTACCAAACCACAGAGGGCTGCTCTCAGGGGCAAAGAACCTGAGACCAGCTATAAAGGGAAACTTGTCCTCCAGCCAAACACAAGGAGCCAGCCAAGCAGAAGGGACCACGTGGCAAAGGCGCGGTGCAGGGGTGTGAGGGGGTGGCAGATCCAGGAACTGCGGGAGAGGTGGGATGCTGCAGGCAAAGACGCTGATCCCCTAACAGTCTTAGAGGCCCAGAGAGGGAGCCCAGGCTTCAAGCTAAAGAGGAAGAGAAACTTCTCAAGATGCAGACTGTGTAGCAGGGCCAGACCTGCATTTCAGAAAGTGGAGTCTGGCAGAAATCTCTGCTCATCTCAGTGACCAGAGCACTGCCAGGAAACTTCTGTGACATAGGGAGGCTGAGACGTGTGGAATGAGCAGCAGTGGCCAAGGGCCACCAGCATGGGTGATGGACAGCCTTCCCTCACCTTCGCCCTAACCTTCTATCCTGAGCCAGGAGGCAGGTAACCTTCTATCCTGACCCAGGACCCACAACACACCTCACCCTTCCTGTCGCCACCATCTCATCACCCACCTGGCACTAGATCGATGATGACATCTGCTGAATTCCAGGTGGTCATGGCCAGGTCCAGTCAAGCAGGAACATGATGTGTTTACTACAGAAATGCAGAAAGCACATGCTTCCCACCCCTACTGGAAAGGGGAGAGAAGGACCAGCCACAGTCTCTACAAACAAGCCTCTTCCCCACACCATTACTCCCTCAGCATAGCAAGCCAAGTGCAGGCAAAACTAACAACGTACCTATGCCCCAAGGGTTAAGTCAACTGGCATGACCTGGCAGCCTTTAAAAGTCTAACAGAGCACCTAGTATATGATTACTGGTTTCCCTAAAAGTATGCCAGGCACATTACTGGAGGAGGCTGGGAATAAAAGCCAGAATCTGTCCTTTCTGGGACAATAATGATAAATAGTAACTTACATTCCACAGGTCTGGTCACTGAGCCCTGACCTATGGATTTTCAAAGAACTTGGGAGAAGCCCCCAAGCTTCCCATGCAAAGAAAAGGCAGCTGTACTTCGAATTATTAAGACCTTCCAGGGCTAAGCAGAGAGGTATATCCTTCCACCTTCTCTCTCCCTG
>PVJX010040139.1:0-15368 GCA_004027295.1 Dolichotis patagonum | reverse complement strand
TTGGTTTCTTTCAAGCAGTTTTGCCAGCTTTCTATCGAGTCTTTAGTTTCCTGATAATCTCTTTGAATCTGTTTCATGAATTCTAGGTTTTTCCTGAATTCCTCATTAAATTTTTCTCTCCATTTGTGTTCCTCCATTCTTCTGTCTGTGTCTTCTTGAGAGGTGCCCAGCCCTTCCTTTATTAATCTACTTATCTCTTATTTAATTTGAATTAATATTTCAGTTTTGGTCCCGCTTACGAGGTCCTTAAGATATTTCTTTATGTCCGCTAACGCTGTATTTGATGTTGCATTTTTGCTGCCCTCAGTCTCTTTTGTATTTGTCTCTCCTGGATTAATGTTCTCAGGGTTGGGGGCTGGGAGTGTTTTCTTATTTCTCCCTTTAGTCATGTTTTTGGTTCCTTCCATACAAATGTGCAGTGTAATTCCCAGACCCTTTTCTTGTTGTTTAAGACTCCTCTAGAAGGCACAGGCTAGGAGCTTTAGCCCTCTTCAATAGGTTATCAGAGATTAGAGTTCACCCACGGGCAGTATACGCTACCTCTTCCCTTCTGGGCCAGTCAACCTTTGCAGGCCTTCACTGCATCAGTGTGCACTGATCTCAGGGAAGTAACTGGGTTCCCGCCAGGGGCGTGGCCTAGTTCAAGCAGATTCCACCAATCCGCTCTGGCAAGGGGAGTAACCAGCTGAAGCCACTTCCTGATGGAGTTAGGGCTGTCCTGCCCAAATCCAACATGTCGTCCAGTCGGTTTCCCCTTTCCCGTGGGAGGGTCTTATTCCCATCACTCACTGTGTCCCCAAGAACTGCTGGACTGCCCGACCTCTGACTTCAGCGTGGCTGCGGTGGGAATCCACGTTGCCTCTGGGTGGGTCGTGTGCAGAGCCGGTCCTGGCAAGCTGCATGCAGGGCTGTTCAGCTCCGCGCTCCGGCGGCTCAAACCAGTCACTTTAGTGCGGATCGCTTGTTCCGGTCGGGCGGGATTCAGGCGTCTCGAGGAGAGTGCTGTGCTCGCTGATCTTATCTTCACTAATAGTAGCCCCAGGACCTCATATTCGAGCGGGTTTTCGCACTTTAGTTACTTTCTGGGTTGTGATAATCTATCTCTCTCTGTTTGGGTCTCTCCAGGGTGTTTTATTCTGGCATTTGAGCTGTCTCTCTCAGAGAGGGTCTCTCTCCTGCTACCTACCAGTCCGCCATCTTCAATCTCAGGTTCTTCCACATGCTTTTAAGTTGACAGGAAAACTGAAACATTAGTGTTTACCTAGTGTTGCCCAAACATTTTACTTATTTTTAATGAATCTGAATATAGTCTTTTTTTTTTTCTTTTTTTTGTGCTGGATTGAACTCATGACCTCACGGTTCCAGGCAGGCTCTGTGCTGCTGAGCTGTATCCCCAGCTCTAATGAATTCTTACGAGGAAGTAAATTATTGAACTGAAGTCAAGATTACTCAGTACAAAGAATGGAAACTGAGTTAGCACAGGAAAAGAGGACTTAGTGAGCTATCAGATCGTAAGAGCAATAGAATTGCCTCAGGACTTCTCTTGTCTTCCAAAAATGATCTCTGTTTCTCCATTCCAAATTCTCAGGAGAGGAAATGGATCAATCCAATTCAACTGCCCCACAAGGCCACTGGATTTTAGGTCTTACCCGCCCAATTGGTGGCCCAATTGGTCAGACCTCTTCCCCTACGGGATGGGTCCTGGAGGATCCAGATGTCCCCTGCCCCAAAAGGAGAGTGGAGAAGGGAGACAGTCCATGGTATACCTAACACTCCGTGAGGCTTAGGATAGCAATTAGGAGTTGCTTTAGTGCCCCCTACTGCCTGGAGCCAAAGTTGGTTCCCCTCCTTGCCAGCTGGGCAACTTAGAACAAGTTGCTAATTCTCTCTGTTCCTTGGTTTTCTTATCCTCAAGATGGAGCACATAAATGATAGCTCTCCACGAGACTGAGGAAAATGTTCAGTGAGACCAATCATAAAAACTACCCAACACCACAAATACTGTATGGCGAATATCCAGCCAGTACTATTACTCTCTTTTACTGACACACAAGCACCCTTCCTGTTTTTAGTTAGTGGTTCTGTCATTCTCCTACACATCAAACTCCAGTCATATGCCAAGCTCCCTGCCTTCCTCATTCTTCCCTCAAGAAACTTTTTACTTTATTCACTGATTCGTGCATTTACCTGGTTTAATTTTTGAACACCCAGTTGGTACATGAAAGCATTGTTTTCCTTCCCAATTTTTCTGATGTCTCTCTAATTTACACTCTTAATACCTCCCACTTGGCTTGTTACAATTAGCCTCCTACCTTGGTGTCCTCAGCTGCCACCTACTACAGTCACATTAGTTTCACTAACAAATTTGGACTGTTATTCCCCTGTTCAACGGTTCTCAGTGTTCCCATAGTGCTTGGAGTGTAAAGTTCAAAGTTCGAAACGTGACATTCAAAGCACTGCACGGAGGCTCTGGTCTGCCAGTGGAGTTTCAGTCCCCACAGCGTCCCCACAGGCAGCCAACACTTGGGTACTTGCACTGTTCCTCCATCACAGCTCCTGTGATGACAACGGTCCTCGCCCACCTGCTCTTCTGCCACATGCTATGCCTGACTCCTTGCTGTAAGGTGCAGAAGAACCATCCCATGGGGTTTGTTAGAAACGCACACCCCAAACTGTTGAATCAGAATCTGCAATCTAACAAGTTTCCCAGGTGGTTCATGCACAAGTATTTTTCATATAGGATTTTTACAAGATATTTTGAAATTTTATGTAACATCTTTTATATTATAGATTAACCCACTGCGTCCTTCTCCCTGTTGAAATTCTGCCTTTCTGGCTTCAAACAATAAAGCCATATTCAGATGTCTATTAGAGCTGAAAATACTCTTTCTATTCTCTGAATTCTCAGAACTGGATTCTTTATACCTGCTTAGTGTAATCAGCACACACTTTCCTCAGTTATTATTATCAGTGCTATGTCTTCTCTCCTACCAGACTCTATTCCTTTGAGTACAACACAGTTTTAATAAATATCAGGACAACACTCAATAAATATTCTCTATCCAATAAATATCGAGACATGACTTATAGTATTCAAAATGTTAAAAATGACAAAAAGATGTCATGTTTGTTTATTAATCAGAAAAGATGTCATAAACATTGCTACTGTTTTCTTTTAGCCTTTGCTGTTTGGGTTCCAGGGCTGACGGAATTTTTCAGAGACTAAAGGTTTGTTTGGAACTTGAAAAAAGTTTACGGGGCTGGGGATATAGCTTAGTAGCACAAGCACCTGCCTGGCAAGCTCAAGATACTGAGTTCAATTGTCAACACACACACACAAAAATTTTACTGATTCCAAGATGTGACAATAACACTGCCAAAATAAAACTGATAAATTTTAAGTGGCAAAAACCATAATTACAGGACTTTCTTCATTGCTACTTTAGTATTCAGAAAAGTCTTGTTCTGAGAAAAGCAATTTTTTTAGATTGTCTTGCTTTGCAAAGATTCTCAAGGCATGCATGATTAGTCATAGGCAATGAAGGAAACACAAAAACAAGTTCAAATAATGCCAAATGTCATCTCACTCTAGCATATAAGGTGGAGTAAGTGCCTGGGCTCATGAAGGTCTGGAAATGTCCCTGGCCACATATGCTCTCAGCCTATGCATAAACTGCAGCAAACGTCCTAGAAGGTATAAGTAAGTAGGTGCACGGGCACAAAACATGGCAGAGCCAGCCAGGCATAATGACAGGTGCCTATAGTGCCTGCTACTCCAGGGACATAGGCAGGAAGATCAAAGGTTTTAGCTCAGCCTGGGCAACTTAGACTCTGGTGCCAAAAAAAGAGGGCTTGGAAAGTATCTCAGTGCCCCCTGGGTTGGATTCCCAGAATGAGAGGCGGGGGGCTTTTGATCCAATATTACTCCCCTTCCCTGACTCAATTTTATGAAAACAGTCAGGGATGTATTCTCAGCAGTTCATGATTCTTTATCTTTTTTTTTTTTTTTACATACTCTCCTATATTTTTTTCAAATTTTTTATTCAATTGGAGGGCATTTTATTATAAAATTAGCTTACAAAAATTAATAGCAGTTTTCAAAGCAGACAATGAAGAAGAAGAAAGAAGAGCAGGACACCCAGCTGCGGGAAAACCGACTCCATGCATTGACCTTGCTCCTTTCATTCTTCCTTTGCCTAGCTCTTCTCTCTCCGGGGATGCAAACATTTCCCTTTTATGCAATCCCCAAACCACAGGCCAACTGTTTAACGCCAACACAGCCCCAGCTCCCCGGGGACCCACTCTATCCCAGCTGCCTGAGTGTTTACACTGCGTATTCTCAACGATTCCAGCTTGTGAGTAATACTTTTCAGCGTTTCTATTGTGGAAACATATTCAAAGAAGTTACTTGGCCAAAATCACAGTTAGGAAGCTGGTAGAGCTGGGTATGAACAAGGATTGCTCACCTGATCAGTGGGTGCTTTCTCAACTCCCCCAACGGGCCCCTGGTGTGCTCTCTGTAGGGGGTGCTCACATTTTTAGGTTCCAGTTCAAAACTCTCCTTTTCATCTCAATCTCTTCTTCAGAAAGAACCTCTTTGCTTCCTCCTCCCAATAAGATCAGGCAGGCGTACATAAACACAGATCAACCTGATACGTGCAGTCATTCTGTCTCTGAGAACCGTCTCTGGGTTGAGGTGTAGCTCAGGGTAAACCTTGTGGCTAGTAAGAGTAGGGCCCTGGGTTCCATCTTCAGCACCAAACACAAAAGCAAAAGCCTCTCAAATTGGAAACCAAGCAGAATATATTGGTTAACACTTTAATTCTGACACCAAGGTGCCCTTGGCTGGGTTATCTGTTTTAAATAATCAAATGAGAGGCAGAGGTTGAGTCTACATAATTGTTAGACTCAGCTAAGCAGGGTGATATGACATGTTTGAAATTATTTTGCAGAATGCAAATTTGGACATGCAAGAAAAGCAGAATCTGTCTTGTATTGGCATACAATTATTAACATAAAATAATACTGGATTAGGAGACAAAAGAAATCACAAAAATATTGTGTGCACAATGTAATCATGAAAAGGTATCACTCTCCAGGGAGCGATGGGGAGTGGCCAGAAGCCTGGGGCTGGCTCGGGGTCAACTCTCAGGCTTCCATTCTGCATGAAGTCTCCCATTCGCAGCTTTGGAAAACCAAAGAATAGAAGCAGTTTCCACATCAAAGCAATGTCGAAGGCCTATTCATGAAAACAAAGAACCTAGGACTTGGAAAAGAACATTTAAAAAATCGCTGTATTCAACTGCATTTAAAAATGTGGATCAAATTAGCTACATTCTAGCAGAACTTATATGTGTACAGTAATTCAATAGAGCACTGTAGTTCTTAGAAATATTCACATTTTGCACAAAGGTGATTTTTCCAGGAGTGGGCAGGAAGCTCTTTAGCCTATATTAAGATATCATAAATAAACAACCCTTACACCTATTTTCAAGATTATGGCTGATACTATGAGACTTACCCTGTCATTGTAAGAGAACTGGACTTTTGAGTTGAAAAACAGAAGTATTCATAGTTCAAAGTTGTCAGTGTCCTCAAATACTTTGCATAGAAGGTTCAAATCTCTCTTTTGGCTCGTTATATAGTATTTATATTCTAATGTGAAGAAGAGGAAACATCTCAAAAGATGTGATTCAATACATTATCTATACTCTAAATGTTGAATAAAAACTTTCACAACTTTACTCTTTGTGCTTAAAATATGACAAATACCCCCATGAGTCAGTGCCATTTGCAGACCTGGAGTAGAGAGAACAAGGCCACACCAGCAAGCAAGCCCAGTCCGGGAACCAGCACCATGCATGGGCCACCACCAGGCTGGAACAACCAGATCCCAGCCCCTTCTGACACACAGACTGGCAAACGAGAAGTACTAACCCTTGCCCCTACCATAAGCAACCAGCATATCTAGAGAAACACAGGCTGTGATGACAGCTTTGGAGGTGAAATGCAATTGGATACCTGTGGTGCTTTGGTGTTTCATTAACATTGCAGGTCTAGGGCCAGTGGTCTGATCATAGGTTCAGAGGACAGCGGTACGCAGTGTGGCATCTAGTGGGAATCTCCTTGTGAAGGTTGCAGCCATTGCTGATTCCCTATGGTCTTGTTTTGGAAGTCCTATATCATTTCCATTGTTTTGTTGGGTTAGGTTTTACTCTCTTTTGTTTTGTTTGATTATGTTAAATCTGATGGCAGGAGCAGCTATTTCAAAGATAGCAAGATATATTATGGTAGCCATTTGGGATTTACTACAGGCTTGTTTTGAAGTCCTTTATTGCATTCATTGCTTTGTTTTTATTGTTTCTATTCCATTCTGTTCTGTTTGACTTTCACTATGTCTGAAGTTATCTGCAGCCTTTTTGAAAACAGCAAAAAGCATTATGGTAACTACTGTTGATTTTGTAATGTTTTGAAATCCTGTATCTCTTACACTGTTTTGTTTTGAATAGTTTTATTCTGCTTTACCATCCTTAAAATAAAAAAAAGAAAAATAGCAAATAAAAGAAAGTACAACAAACACAAAATATCACTAAACACACTAAAAAATAAACTGGCAACAGTCACAGGCTAGGCAAGGAGCAAGAAGTTGTAAGGTGTGAAAACTCTGAGCTCTGATAGACAACATAATTTTTGTTTGCTTTGGTTTGGTTTTAGAGTCATTACTCCCAGTTTTTAAATTTGCTTTAATGTTCTAGCTCCTTTCTCTTTATTATTTGAGTTGGGGTTTTTTTTGGGGGGGGTGTTTGTTTTGTTTTGTTTTGTTTTTTGAGGGATAGGTTGGTTGGTTGGTTGGTTTGGGGTTTTTGGAGGTCAGTTCTCACTATGTAGTGCAGGCTGGCCTTGAATTCATTTATGTAGCCCAGGCTGGCTGTGGGTCTTGAACTCACAGCAATCATGAACTCCTGCCTCAGCCTCTCGAGTGCTGGGATTACAGGGGAATACTGCCATACCTGGCTCTCCTCAGAATGGTCCTGTCTGTATCTGCAACAACTCTTACTGGGATTTTGATTGGTGTTACACTAATTCTATATTAATTTGAGGAAGAACTGATGTCTTTGCTATGTCAAAACTTTCAAATTATCATCACAATATATGTCTTCTTATTTAACTTAGATATTTCCTCAGCATTTTATAATTTTGTAAATCTTGTACATATTTTGTTAGGTTTATAACTGTTTCTCTTTTATCCTTTTTGCTTTTGGAGCAATCACAAATGTTATTCCATTTTCACTTTCATTTCATGCACACATGTTTATTGCTAGTACACAATGGATATTGAAATACATAGTGAATGTTTACATTTTTTAAATTATTGCAGCAAAAGATATATTGTCTTTAATCGCCTTCAGGAATTTCCCCTCGTCTCAAACGTGCTTATTACATCATCCTACCACTTTCTGAAGCAGTTCTGAAAGTCCTCCTTTGTGAGTGTCTTTATGATGTGTAATCAAATTACAGTGAATGCTATTGCTGAGTGCCATCCCACTGAAAGGCAGGTTTGGAAAAACTTTACAGTGTGCCCTCATTCACCTTATTCACCAGATATGGCAAAGTGCAACTTCTGGCTTGTCCACAAAGTCAAAAATGATGTGAAAGATAAATGTTTTGAATCAGTTCAGCACATCAAGGCAGCCAACCACCACCAAAGACACACATGAAAGAGGGCTTCCAGAACTGCTTCAGAAAGTAGTAAGAACATTGAGATAAGTGTGCTCAAAGCGAGGGGAGTATTTTGAGAGAGATTAATGGCAATAGGCCATTTATTGCAACAATTTTTAAATTTAAATATTCACCATATTTTTTATCATGCCTCACATAGCAATAAAGGATTTTTTTCTTTTTTGAATTAAATGTAGTTGATAAATAAAATCATATATATTTAAGAAATATAGCATACTGTTTTAAGATATATACATTTTATGAAATGATTATTAATTAGCATATGCATCACTTCATATACTTAGAATTTCTTAATTTGTTCTGCTTACCATCAACAAATGACTGCATAAGGAAAATGTGATATGGAGTACTACTCTGACATTAAAAAGGATAAACCTAAATCCATTGTTAGAAAATCAAGACACCTCAAATCCATAATTCTAAATGAGCTAGGCGTGGTGGCACACGCCTATAATCCCAGTATTTGGGAGGCTAAAATGGCAGGATTGCCATGAGTTTGAGACCAACCTGGACTACACAGTGAACTCAAAGCCAGCCTGAACTACATAGTGAGAACTTGTCTCCAAAAAAAAAATCTTAAGTGAAATAAATTGGACAGAGAAGTATAAATACTGCCTTACTTCTTTTTTGTGAGAAACCCAGAGAGAGAAAAAAGACCATAGATATTGGAAAGTAGAAAGGATTTCCAGTGTTACAGGAACAAGGAGGGAAGGGAAGGAAGGGAAAGAAAAAAACAGAACAAAAGGAAAGACCTGAAACCAAAGCTTTTGTAAATGGAAGGGGAAAAATGCTGAAGAGAAGGGAAGGGAATAAGGAAAAAAGAAGAATCAAAATACATGAACTCCCTATGATGAATGTGATCGATATATATGACAAACATATACTATTAAAAATATAAAATTCAAGTATCTTACTCTACTTAAAAACATTTTATAATAGCACAAATTAAGATATCCTTCAAAAAAGAAAAATACATCACCATCTCACTCCCATAAACAGATTAAAACCATTAAATAAACATCATTCTACAAGATTTCCTTGATATTTCTTATTCACAAATGCATTTTGAAAAGAAAACAGGTGACTCAGGCTTCCAGGCAGATGGCAAAATGATGAACAATGGAGAAAAAGTCTCTCAAGATTTGGTGTCCAGATGCTGGAATGTAGCAAAATTGCATCCTTCAGTGGACAAAAATAGTTCATATCAGTAAAAGTAGTAAATTAATAGTTACCACAATCATTTTCTAGGTTGCATTGATGCTATTGTTATTATTGATTATACTCATTTAGCCAAGGTGACATAATTGTTCTAACCAATTGTTCTTCCTGGTATGCCAAAACTGAGATTGCCTAATGGTCATAAAAAATAGTACAGTGCCAAAGAACCAGAGGAGAGGCCAAATAGGCAGAAACTTCTCATTGACAATAAACTGAAAAGGTAGGATCTTGCAGAAGACTCAAAATTCAAAAGCCAGTTACATCTGGAATATATCTCTGAGAAGTAGTTATTTCCTAAGGATTCTCAATACTGGCAATACAGTTAGTTACCTGCCATAAGCAAGTTACAAGCATCAACCCAGGGATTAAACTAACAACAACATCAAAATAGAAAATAAGAAGACACAGAAGCAAGATGCAACCCCAGACTCCTGGCTTGCCAATAGAAAACCCAGAGGGCACTGAGGTAGAACAATTGAAAAGTCACACACCTGGACTCTCTGAAGTAACAGCAGCAGTAACAAAGCAGATGAAAAAGGCTCTAGAAAAAAATCAAATGAGAGGTAATTTTTCAGATAGCTACTGAAATGGTGACCATAATGAAGGACATGGTTAGTAACTCTAGAGCAGCTAAAGATTAAAAAACAATAGAGGATCTTAAGAAAATGATGTAAACCAAGAATACCCAACATAAGAAAGAAATGGACTGCACAAAACAGATTCAAACATATCCAGGAGAATAAAAATTCTACCAAAAGCATATGCAGTAGAATGAACCAATGTGAGGACAGAATATCAGATATAGAGACAGAATTGCATTTAGGGATTATTCAAAGAAAGCTTTCTTAAATATAGCAAGTGACCATGAAAAATCAATCCAATAGCTGATAGATGCTGTGAAGAAGAACAATGTAAGATGGATCAGAGTCATGAAAAAGCAGGAGCTAGAACAAACAATATAAAAACCCTATTCACAGAAGCCATGGCAGAAAACTTCTCTGAGAGTGAAAAATGATTTGACATACAGATAAATGAAGCATATAGAACTCTAAACAACCATGATTAAAAAACAAAAAACCACCAAGGTATATTGTAGTTAAGATTCCAGAAATTCCACACAAAAGTGGACTCTTAAAAGCTGTTACTGAAAAGAAACAAATGACCTATGAAGGAAAGCCCATCAGAATCATAGCAGACTTCTCAACACAAACCTTCAAGGCAAGGAGAGCATGGAGTGAAGAATTTCAAGCCCTAAAAGCAGACAACCTCCAGCCCAGATTGATGTAACCCACAAAAGTACCTTTCAAAATTGACAGAGAAATAAGATACATCCATGACAAAGAACACCTGAAGAAATTCATGAACATCAAACCAGCACTTCAAAATGTTCTGAAGGACATTCTAAAAAAGAGATGAAATGACCGCAACTCCATAAACCTCAAAAAAATGAATCCAGCAGGAAAGGCAACCAAACAGAGGAGAAATACAGGGAGCCAACAACAGGAAAATAACATGACAAGAATAGGTCAATACTATCAGGAATAACCATCAAATTCAATGATCTCAATTTGTCAATCAAAAGAAACAGACTGGTAGAATGGGTCAAGAAACAAGATCCGACAGTACGCTGCATATAAGAAGCACATTTAATTCAAAAAATTTCATAGACTGAAAATCAAAGGATGGAAAACACTCCATATGACAGGAACCTGGAAAAAAGCAGGGGTAGCTGTTTTATTTGCAGACAAAGTAGTTTCAAGCCAAGACTGATTAGGAGAGACAAAGTCACTACATTCTTGTAAAGACAATAATCTGAGAGAAAGAGATAACATAAATATATATGCACCAAATATCAGCACACCCAACTATGTAAAACAAATATTAATGGACATGAAAAATCAAATAAGGGGCAGGGATTTAGCTCAGTGGCACAAGCACTTGCCTAGCAAGTGCAAGGTCATGAGCTTGATCCCCAGAATTTAAAAAAAAAAAGAAAGAAAGAAAAATCAAATAAGCACTAATACAGTTGTAATGAGGGACTTCAAACCCCCACTATCAAAAATAGACACTAGATAAACTAAACAAAAAAATTTAAAAAGAAATATCACAACTGAACCACTCTTTTGAACAAGTGGACTTAGTAGATGTCTACAGAGTTCCCCAGAACATCAGAATCTGTATTTCCAGCTACACATGGGATGTACTCCAAAATACACCACAGACTAGCTCATAAAACATGCTTCAATAAATGCAAAGGATTAAAATTATCCCATGTATATTATCAGACCATAGTGCAATGATACTGAAAATCAATGGCAAAAAAAACCACAAAAACTTTATAAATGCCTGAAAATTAAATAATAACCTCCTGAACAATCAAGGGGTCACAGATGAAATAAAAGAAGAAATTAGAGAGTTACTATAATTAAACATTAATGACAATACAACATACCAGAATTTATGGGACACAACAAAGCACTTCTACAAGGAAAAATTATAGTAGAGGAGTCCCATATCAAAAAAAACAGAGAGAGTTCAAACAACCTAATTTTAAACCTCAAGCTTCTAGAAATAGGATAACAAGTTAAGCCCAAACTTGTACAAGGAGGGAAATTATAAAGATTAGAGAGAAATTAATGCAATAGAGATGAAGAAAACAATACAAAGAATCAATGAATTGAAGAGTTGGTCCTTTGAAACATTAAATAAAATTGACAAACCCTGAGTCAATCTTATCAAAAAAATGGAAAGAACTCAAATCCATTAAATTAGAAATGAAAAGGGAGAAATCACAATAGATCCTGAAGAAGTCCAGAAGAGCATTATACTTACTTCAAGTGCATTCTAATACACTGTAAAATACAGAGGAAATGGATAGATTTCCAGATATATATGAATCACCAAAGCTGAATCAAGAAAATTTAAAAAATACTAAATAAACCACTGTCAGTCAGTGAAATTGAAGATGTAATTAAAAACTTAGCAACAAAGAAAAGCCCAAGTTCTGATGGATTCACTGCTGCATTCTACAAGGACTTTTGAGAAGACCTAATGCTGCTACTTCTCAAACTCTAATGAAATTGAAACAGAAGCGATACACCAAAATTCATTCCTGAAAGCAAGTGTTACCCCAATACCAAAACCAGACAAGGCTCCAAACAAAAAACAGAACCACATGCCAATCTACTTAATGAAATATAGGTATAAAAATCCTCAATAAGATACTGGCAAACAGAATGCAACAAATCAGCAGGAAGATTATGCATCATGACCAAGTGAGATTCACCCCAGGGATGCAGGAATGGTTCAACACACACAAATCAATAAACATGATACACCATATTAACAGAACTAGGGACAAAAACCACATGATCATCTTGATAGACACAGACACAGAAAAAGCGTTTGACAAAGTCTAACACCTACTCATGATAAAAACCTTACAGAAAATTGGGATACACAGTCTTTACCTCAATCTGATAAAAGCCATCTATGACAAACCAACAGCAAGCATCATATTAAATGGACAAAAATGGAAAGCTTTCACTCTGAAATCAGGAACAAGTCAAAGATGTCCACTATCACCACTCTTATTCAATATAGTTCTGGAAACCTTAGCCAGAGCAATCAGACAAGAGAGAGAAATAAAAGGAAGAAGGATAGGAAAGGATTTAGAAAGTCACTGAAGAGACTGGTGCTGCACATGCCTTGGGCAAAATTGTAATAATAATAATAATAATAACAGGAAAGGAAAAAGTAATCATTATTTGCAGATGACATGATTCTTTACATAGAAGACCCCAAAATCTCCACCAAAAGACTTTCAGATTTAACAACCAAATTCTACAGCATAACAGGATACAAAATCAACACTCAAAAATTAATTAGGCTTATCAGAAAATGGTGGCACACATCGGTAATCCCAGCACTTGGCAAGCTGAAGCAGGAGGATCATGGTGAGCTCAAGGCCAACCCTGGCTACATAAATGAGTTCAAGGCCAGTCTTCACTACTTAGTGAGACCTGCCTCAAAAAATCCTAAAAAATTGATAGCCATCTTGTACACAAATAAGAATCACTGGGAGAGAAATTAACGAAACAACATTGTTCACAATAGCATCAAGAAAAATGAAATACCTAGGAATCAATATAATGAAGGAAGTAAAATACCTTTACATTGAAAACTACAGTACTCTGAAAAATGAGGTCGAAGAAGATACCAGAAAATGGAAAGACATCCCCTGTTCTTGGTAAGAAGAACCAACACAGTGAAGAAGGCCACACTTTCAAAATTATTATACATATTTAATACAATCCCAGTTAAAATACCAGTAGCATACCTCACAGAATTATAGAAAAAAAACACCCTAACATTCATTTAGAATCAGAAAAGACCTAGAATAGAAAAGCAATTCTGGGCAACAAAGGCAAAGCAGGGGACATAATAATCCCTGACTTGTAACTGTAATACAAAGCTACTATGATAAAAACAGCATGGTACTAGCAAAAAGTAAAACAAACCCAAGGATCAGTGGAACAGACTAGAAGATGTAGACACAACTACAAACACACTCAGCCACCTTTATCTTTGACAAAGGAGCCAAACACCTTCACTGGAAGAAAGCCTCTTTAATAAATAGTGCTGAAAAAATTGACTTTCCCATGCTAAAGACTAAAACTAGGCCCATCTCTATCACCTCACACTAAGCTAAAATTGAAACTGAACAAATATATAAACATTAAAACAGAAAAACTTAAGCTACAGGAAGATAAAATAGGTAGAACTAGGAAGAGTTTCAAAGGTGATGGACCTAGAGGTAGCAGGATATGGAGCCTCTCTAAGAGAGACAGCTCAAATGCCAGAATAGAGCACCCTGGAGAGATCCAAAGAGAGGGAGATGGATTCTCTCAACCCAGAAAGAAACTGAAGGGAAAGAGACTGTTCGAATACGAGGTCCCGGGGCTACCATTAGAGAAGCTAAGATCGGCAAGCACTGCACTCTGGCCGAGCTGCCTGAATTCCTGTCCCAGATCCACTTGAGTGACCAAACCCACTCCGAAGTGACTGGCTTGAGCAGCCTGAGCGTGGAGCTGAAAAGCCCCGCGCGCGGCTCGCCCAGAACCGGCCCTGCATGTGGCCCACTCAGGGGCACCGTGAATTCACACTGCAGCTGCACTGAGGTCAGAGGTCGGGGAGCCTAACAGTTCTCAGGGACTGGCATCAACACGCGGTGAGTGATGGGAATGGGACCCTCCCACGGGAAAGGGGCAACCAACTAGACGACGTATTGGAGTTGGGCAGGAAAGCCCTGGCTCTGTAAGGAAGCAGCTACAGTTGGTTGCTCCCCTCACAGAGCAGATTGGTAGAATCTGCTTGGATTGGGCTGGGACCCAGTGGGTCGTCACAAATCAATTGGTTCCCTGAGGCAGCGCACACTGACGCGGTAAAGGCCGGAGAAGGTCAACTGACTGGGAGGGGAGGAGCCAACATATACTAACCTTGCTTGCACTTCACTCTCTGATAGCGGACAGCAGAGGGCAGAAGGCCCTAGCCTACATGCTCCAGAAGAAACCTAACCAACAAGAAAAGGGGCAGGAAATTACACTATACACTTGTATGGAAGGAACCAAAAACATGACGAGAGGGAGAAATAAGAAAAAGCCCCCAGCCCCCAACCCTGAGAATATTGATCCAGGAGAGGTAAATACAAAAGAGATTCAGGGCAGCAAACATGCAAGATCAAACACAGTGTCAGTGGACATACAGAGATATCTTCAGGGCCTCATAAATGAGATCAAAACTGAAATATTAATTCAAGTTAAACAAGAGATAAGTAGATTAATAAAAGAAAGGCTGGGCATCTCTCAAGAAGACACAGACAGAAGAATAGAGGAACACAAAAGGAGAGAAATGTTCCATGAAAAATATAAAGCAAACCTAGAATTCATGAAGCAGATTCAAAGAGATTACCAGCAAACTAAAGACTCCATATAAAGTTGGAAGAACTCCTTGAAAGAAACCAAAGATAGGCTATCAAAAATTGAACACAGGCTTGCAATGTGTGATCATGAAAGGGAAGATCTCTTAAAAATAACAAGGGAGCAGGCAATAACCATACAAAGGTTAGAGGACGGCAAGAGGATCTACAACTTAAGAATAAAGCATGTGAATGAAGAAGCAGGAGTCAAAACAGAAGAACTGCAAAGGCTAGTCACAGAAATTATTAAGGAAAACTTCCCAAACATAGAAAAAGGAAATGATATGCAGACGTATGAAGCATACAGAACTCCAGCCACCTACAACCCAAACAGAGCTACACCCAGACACATAATAATCAAGATCCCAGAAATTCAATATAAGAACAGAATATTAAAAGCCATCAGAGAAAAGAAACAGATCACCTATAAAGG
>PVJX010040138.1:0-15363 GCA_004027295.1 Dolichotis patagonum | reverse complement strand
ACTGATGGATTTTTCCTTGATAGCCAATTCATTTCTTTTCTCTAAATTTTCATATACTGTTCTAAAATCCTAACTATTATATATTGTACTGTAGTTTTTTATAATGGTGTATTGGATTACTTTTTGTTATTTTAAAGAGAATAAAACAAAATAGGGCAGAACAAAGCAGATCAGAACAGAACAGCATAAGCAACACAGCACTTTACAATAAGACAACATGACATTAACAATAGCTATCAAAATATCTCTTTCTCTGCTATAGTTGAGCATAGTTTCAAATACAATAATATCAAACATACCAAAATAGTATAAAACCATTCAAAAGAATGAAAGAATTACAGGACATTCTGAACTGAATAACAGAGAATGATCAATGGCTACTATAATATCTCATTTTCAATAAAAATGTGTTTATACTATCACTTATATTAAAATCCCAATAAGACACAACATAATAGAACTGATGGTAATAGCAGAGTAGAAGCATGGTAGGACTTCTAAGCAAGAAGATATTAAATCAGCAATGGCTGCCATAATGTTTTGTTTTCCTCAAAAGAGCTGTTCATAACATCACACATAATAAAGCCAAACAAAATAGAATAAAATCATTCCAACTGATGAATAAAAACACTGAAATGCTTCAAAGCAATGAAATGGGGAATCGTGATTACCATAAAATATTATATACTCTTACCAACTCTCATACTAGGGAGACTATATGATATTTACACACGTGAGTTTGGTTTATTTTGCTTATGAGTATGGACTCTAGTTGTGTACATTTATTTATAAGTATCTCAGTGTGATCATTCTTTATAGCTGAGGAGTACTCCATTGTATAAAAATACCACAACTTTTTTATCTATTCCTCAGTTGATGGGCACTTAGGTTTTTTCCAAGATCTGGCTATTACAAATTGTGCTGCTATAAACATGGGTGCACATATATCATTGTGGTATGATGTATTGAGTACTTCTGGGAATATTCCTTGAAGTGGAATAGGACTTCCAGACCCAGCTTTTTAAGGAACCTCCAGACTGAACTCCACAGTAGTTGTACCAGTCTACACTCCCACCAACAGTGCAGAAGAGTTTCTTTTTTCCCGCAGCCTCTCCAGCATTTGTTGTTGATAGTTTTTTTTTTAATTATGGCCATTCTTTCTGGGGTGAGATAGACTCTCAGTGTGGTTTTAATTTGCATTTGTCTCATGACTAATGATGATGAATATTTTTTCATGTATTTTTTTGCTATTAATATTTCTTCATCTGAGAACTGTGTATTCATTTCAGATGCCCATTTTTGGATTGGGTCTTTGAATTTTGAGGGTCTGATTTTTTAAAATTCTTTATAAGTTCTAGACAGAAGTCCTTTGTCTGAGGGACAGTCCATTAAGATTTTTTTCCCAATGTGTGGGTTTTCTTTTCACGCTGCTGGAAATGTCTTTCAACATGCAGAAACTCTTTAATAAGGTGTGGTCCCAGTTATTGATTCTGGGAAGTATTTCCCATGTGGTTTGATTCTTTTTCATGAATTATCTACCTAGCCCTATATCTTTGAGATTTTTACCTGCTTTGTCTTCCAACAGATTTAGTGTTTCTGTTTTAAGATTTAGATTTTGATCCATTTAGATTTTAGTTTAGTACATGATGATAGACATGGGTATAGTTTTAATCTTCTGCATATGGATAGCCAATTTTTCCAGCACCATTTGTTAAAGAGACTGTTGTTCTTGAGCGAGCATGTTTGGCCCTTTTATCAAAGATAAGGTGGTTGAGTGAGTTTGTGGTTGTGGTTGTATCTTCCCATCTCTTCTATTGATCTTCAGATCTGTTTTTATTCTACTGCCATGTTGATTTTATTACAGGAGCTTTGTAGTATAATTTCAAGTCAGGAATTGTGATGCCTCCTGCCTTGCCATTGCTACTTAGAATTGACTTTGCTATTGTAGGTCTCTTATGGTTCCAGATGAATTTTAGGAGTGATTTCTCAAGATCTATGCAGTATGTTAGTGGTATTTTGATTGTGATTACGTTGAATCTGTACAGTAATTTTGGAAGACTGCCATTTTCACAATGTTTGTTCTTCCTATCCATGAACAAGTGATGCCTTTTCTTGTTCTAAGGTCCTCTTTGATTTTCTTTTTTAGAGTATTATAATTTTCCTTGTATAACTCTTTACTTCTTTTGTGAGAGTAACTCCTAAGTATTTCATTTTTTTGGATGCTAGTGTGAAGTGTGTGGCTTGTCTTATTTCTCTCTCAGTATTTTTGTTGTTAGTGTATAGGAATGCTATTGATTTTTGAGTATTGACTTTGTATCCAGCTACATTGCTGAATTTATTTATTATATCTAAGAGTTTTTCAATGGAGTTTTGGGGGTCTTCTATATAAAGTATCATGTCATCTGCAAATAATAGTAGTTTAACTTCCTCTTTTCCTATCTTTAATCTTTTTATTTCTCTCTCTTGTCTATTTTCTCTGGCTAGTATTTCCAGTACTATGTTGAATAGGAGCAGTGATAGGTGACATACTTTTCTTGTGCCTGATTTTAAGGTAAAGGCTTTCAGTTTTTGGTCATTTGGTATGATACTGGCTGTTGTTTGTCATAGATGGCCTTTGTCATACTGAGGTAAAGACTTTCTATTCCCATTTTGTGTAAGGTTCTTATCATTAATGAGTGTTGATCTTATCAAAAGCTTTTTCTGCATCTATAGATATGATTATGTGATTCTTACATTTGGCTCTATTGATATGGTGGATTACATCTATTGATTTACATATGTTGAACCATCCCTGCATTCCTGGATTGAATCCCACTTGGTTGTTGTGTGTAATCTTCTTGATGATTTGTTGCATCCTGTTTGCCAATATTTTATTGAGAAATTTTGCATCTATGTTCATTATGGAGATTGGCCTATAGTTCTCTTTTTAGTTGGGTCTTTCTCAGGTTTTAGTACTTGAATAATATTTGTTTCCAGGAATGACTTAGGAAGGATTACATCCCTTTCAATTTCATTGAAGAATTTGAGGAGTGTCGAAATTAAGTCGTCATTGTATTTCTTGTAGAATTCTGCAGTGAATCCATCTGGGCCTGGGCTCTTTGTTGGCAAGGACTTAATTACATTTTCAATTTCATTAATAGAAATTGGGTTATTCAGCAGTTTTACATCTTCTTGATTCAGCTTTGGTAATTCATATTTATTTAGGAATCGTTTTATTTCTTCTGTGTTATCGAAGCTATGAGAGTAGAGGTTTTTGAAATAGGTGTTGATGATCTTCTGTATTTCCACTGAGTCTGTAATAATTTCACCTTTTTCATTCCTTATTGCATGAATTTGAGTTTTTTCTTTCCTTTTAAAAATAAGATTGGCTAGGGGCTTATCAATTTTTTTTATTCTTTCAAACAATCAACTCTTTGATTCCTTGATTCTTTGAATTGTTTTCTTAGACTCTATTACATTAATTTCTGCTCTGATCTTTATAATTTCCTCCTTTCTTTTGGCTTTAGGCTTGGCTTACTCTTCTTTCTCTAGATGTTTGAGTTGTAGCATCAGGTTGTTTATTTGTGTTCATTCTGTCTTCCTGATGTGGGAACTCAGTGCAATAAATTTTCCTCTCAGGACTGCTTTCATTGCATCCTATAAATTCTGGTAAGTTGTGTTTGTATTTTCATTTGCTTGTAGATATTGTTTAATTTCTTCTTTAATTTCCTCCATGACTAACTGATTGCTCAAGAGCGTATTACTCAGTTTCCATGTGTTTGTGAGGTTTTTGCAGTTGCTTTTGTTGTTAATTTCTAGATTCATGGCGCTACGATCCGATAACATGCATGGGATAATTTCAATTCTTTTGCATTTACTTAAATATGTTCTGTGGGCTAGTATATGGTCTTTTTTAGAGAATGTCCCATGTACTGCTGAGAAGAATGTATATTCTGATGTTGTTGGATGGAACACTCTGTATACATCTATCAAGTCCATTTGTTCACAGGTGTGATTCAGTTCTGTTATGTCTTTGCTGATTTTCTGTCTAGTTGATCTGTCCCTTTGTGCTAATGTTGTGTTAAAGTCTCCTGTTCTAACTGTATTATTGCTTATTTGATTTTGCATTTCTGCTAGTATTTGCTTTATATAACTGGGTGCTCTTGAATTTGGTGCATATAAATTTAAGATTGTTATCTCTTCCTCTTGAAGTTTTCCCCTAACTGGTATGTAGTGACCTTCTTTATCTCTTTCGATTATTTTCTGTTGAAGTTCACATTGTCTGCAAACAGGATAGCTACTCCCACTTTTTTTTTTTTTTTGGTTTCCTGTTGCAAACAAGTATTGTTTTCCATCCCTTGACTTTCAGTCTATGTGTTTCCCTTTGTGTTAAATGGTTTCTTATAGAGAGCATATGGTTGGATGTTGTTTCTTGATCCATTCTGCCAGTCTGTTTCTTTTGATTTGTGAGTTGAGGTCATTTACATTAATGGTTATAACTATTATATATTGATTTATTGTTGACATGTTATCTTTCTGCTGTTGTGTCTTTAGCTTTCCATTCTGTTTAATTGTCTGCCTTGCTTGGTAGTTTTATCCTATGTGTATCTAGAATGTTTTTCATTATTCTTTGTAGAGTTGGTTTTGTGTTCATGACATTTTTCAGCTGTTCTTTTCATGGAAGTGTCTAATTTCTCCATCCATTTTGAAGGACAGTTTTGCAGGGTATGTCAATCTGGGTTGGAAGTGGTTTTCCTTTAGTATCTGAAATACTTCACTCCGTGCTCTTCTTGACTTCATTGTTTGTGTTGAGAAGTCTGTTGTGATTCTGATAACTTTTCCTTTATAGGTTATCTGTCTTTTCTCTCTAACAGCTTTTAATATCCTGTTCTTAGGTTGGATTTCTGGGATGGTGATTATTATGTGTCTGGGTGTAGTTTTATTTTGGTTATGGCTGTTTGGAGTTCTATATGCTTCACTAATCCAAATGTCAGTTTCCATTCTCTGGTTTGGGAAGTTGTCAGTTATTACTTCTGTAAATATCCTCTTAATGTCATTTGGGCTGTCCCATTTTTTTTCATTAATCACTATTAATCTTATGTTATTTTTATTTGCATCATCTTGCAGATGTTGAACTGTTATTTCCTGATTCTTTGTTATTCTAAAAGATCTTTTGTTTCCTGTTCACTAGCTGCAATCTTATCTTCAAGGTCTGAAATTCTATCTTCATTTTTGTTGAGGTAGTTTTGGCAGCTTTCAATAGAATTTTTGATTTCCTGTATATCTCTTTGAATCTGCTTTATGTATTCTGTTTGTTTCTTATAGTGTTCATTAAGGGATTCTATCTGTTTGCTTTGATCCTCTAATTTTTTAGCTGTGTCTTCACTAGATGTGCTCACTCTTTCTTTCACTACTTTTATCATTTCTTCTTTGACCTGGGAAATTATTTCTGATTTGAATTTCTCCATAGCTTCCCCTAGTTGCTTCTTTTTTTCAGTTGATATCATTTCAGTCATTTCAGGTGTATGGCTTCTATTTTCTTCTATGTACAAGGCTCCCAGTATTTCTTGGGATACGCTGGAGATTTGAGCCTGCCTTTTGGTCTTTTGTTTTTCATTTTTCTTTATTTTCTTGGTTTGAGTGGTGTTCCAAAGCTTCCTCTGCGTGTCTGGCAAATCACCTCCTGCACCGTCAGCTCCTGGAGCAGGCTCAACTCTCCTGCAGGCTCTTGGCTCCTTAAATGGAGGGGCAGAACCTGAGCATGGAGAACTAGGGCTGATGGAACCTCCTGGACACAATCCCCTGTTGTAGGTTTGTGGATATGTACTCAACCACTGGCAGTGCTGGTCTTAAGCTTTTCCCAGGCCAGTGCAAAAGTGCCTAGAGTCCTCCTGTGCAGTCTCCACCTGCTGAACTGAAAGAAGGCCACTGGACATTGTGTTCTGAGGCCCTGGAATCTTGTGGGCCCAGTCTAGCCTCCCCAGTCACTCCCCAGAAACTCAAACACCATGAGCATATGTCTCCAACTCTTCCTGGGGCACAGGGACTCACCTCTGGCTTATTAGACTTCAATATGGCTCACATATCTCTCTGTCCAGTTTTTTTCCCCTCCCAGGGATGTTTTCTACTCTGATGTCTGTGAACAGGTTTTATATGATTTGTGGTGCCTCCTCCTTTTTTGTTGACTCGTATCAATCTTATGTTATTCTTCTTAGCATCATCTAGAAATTTTGTATTGATTTCTCATGGTTGCTTGCTATATTTGAGAAATTTTACTTTTTATATTCACTAATCCCAATCTTGTCTTGTATATTTGAGATTTTTTCTTCACATTGGCTCATTTTGCTCTGTGTATTTTGGCAACACTTTTCATCTCCTGGATATTTTTGAATTTGTTTTATGGATTCTATTTCTTTCCTATGTTGGATATTCATGGCTTCCATCATTTTCCAATGCTCCTCTTTTTATGTCTTCTTT
Organism: Dolichotis patagonum; assembly: GCA_004027295.1. NCBI lineage: Eukaryota > Metazoa > Chordata > Mammalia > Rodentia > Caviidae > Dolichotis > Dolichotis patagonum. The sequence goes on along the minus strand of PVJX010040138.1, from coordinate 8,907 downwards.
TGAGCCATGAAGCATATCTTTCATTATGGTAACCATATCTGTAGTTATCTGAGAAATTATTTTGATTTGATTCTTTTGTAAAACATCATTAATCTTCCTTATTAGTTCTGCTGTTACCAATTCAGAGAGTCTTGGGTGGCTTTCAGATTGTTCCATTTCCTTACTCCATGGTGTTGCCTTTGGTGACCTGGACATCTGGGGTTTCGTCTTGTCTCCTAATCTTCTATTTTATATTTTTTAGTTTAGTTCTTGTGCTGATGTTTGTAAATTGCCTATGGTGAGTAGCTTTACTGTTAGTGTTTAGAACCATTAATAAATGACTACTTCTCAGAAGTGTATTCGAGGTGTAACTGGTTACTAGGTCCTGAGTGCTGCAACACCCTACCCCTTCAATTTATTGGGGATGAGAAGTTGCTATCTACTTGGTCCAAGCAGTGGTTCTTTGCATTGGCCTATAGTATGTTTATGACTCTTAGGCAATCTCAGGCTTGGTATAATAGGAAGAACAAATGGCTAAAAAATGTGTCTCCGGCAAAGTCGTACAATAACAATAGCATCATGACAACTAGCAATGACAACTGTGGTAACTATTGATTTATCCCCTTTAACTGTATGAACTACATTTTATACAACAAAATCTAAAACAAACCAGAAAATTCTATGCAATAAATAACCCCCAATAATGCAACTTTACCTTTAATAGAAAAATTTTAAAAGGGATTAGAAGGGAAATAGACAAAGACAAGAAGAGGAAGAGATTAGAAGCAAGGTTGGATGACAGGTGAATCACACAAATTTTTGGATACTAGAGCGGAAGACAAAGGGAAACAAAAGGAAGAGATAAAACAGCAAAAACATAACAACATCAAAAACTAAAAACCATGCTCACACTTATACAATATCCAGAACAGTGAAAAAGAAATTTAAAAAAAAAGGAAAAAAATGTCCACTTCACTCTGTCTCTGCTGTGTCTGGTAGACAATGTGGGTAGGGAGAGTCCAGTTCTGTCCTGCAAGCCATCAGTATTTTTATGACATTATAGTGCAGAATTCCATTATGCCTGCACCTTTATTTCCACTGAATTTCAGGCTGGTTTCTGACTATAAGGCTGGAACTGAAACAGGAGACAAATGGAAATCCTAGTGCTTTGCCTAGACACAGAGTTAGATTAAAGGGTGACCTTATTTGTTGGCAACTCTGCAAGATATTTGTGTCTCTTTGAGAGCTTCAAATAGGGTCTTGCTATTACTTTTATACCTTTTTTATTTTACAGGGCAAATTTGTGTTGGCAAGTTGTTACAAGGCATGGTTACAAATGCAGAAGTGAAACAGATATCAGGGGAGTAAACCATTGTTAAGGGAGAGCCTGGAGTTCTGGCAGAACTTTCCAGGTATGTTATACTCCACTGACATTACATTATATCTGTACCTGTACATAGCTGTGGTCATAACCATCCATATCCTCAGGGAGCATAGCTGTACAGTTAATCCATAGTTGCCCAATTTCACCCTAGAAGGTGGTTTCCTATTTCAGATCCAGGCCCATTCAACCTGTAGCAGTGTGTGGCCACTGGGTAAAGCCAGCAGTTGCTCTGGTTTTGAGTTTAGTTGACCTCTCCCAAGAAGGCTGCCTGCCAATTGCCCTCTCTTGTAGGATGTCTGAACCCAAATAACTAACCATCCACCATGGCCTTCTGTGTCTACTGCTCTGGGCTCAGGAACAATGTACCATTTGTCACCTCCTTGTTTGAAGTTTCTCTCCTCTGTCTCCTTATGGGCTTCAATTCTTACTTAAGATCCTTCCTGAGTATTGGAGCCCCACTTCCTTCCTCCTGCATGTTGTAAATTCCAGTGTCTGGAGACCAAATCTCAGAGAGGATCCTTTTCTAGTTTTCTCCACTCTTCATCTTCCCAAATACTGGAGTAGTGAAGTCTCCCCTGATAAATTTTATTGGTGCGTATCTCACAAGTTGTCTCCCAAAAACCTATCATCACATTGGTGGGGCTTTTCTGAGGTTTCTGCATCAATGGTGTATGATACTGGGATTAAAGTTGTATGATACTAGATGCTACAGTTTATGTTTGGATGCCCACAAAGCCTCATGCATTTATGTGGGCAGCTAAATCTAGAATTTCTGATTGGTGTCTTGTTGAGTGCTGGGTTTGGGGATGTGAGTGCTGCAAATGCCAAGGGGTGGGTAGTTAGCATTTTATAAAAGGGAGGGAAAAAGTCATGCTTTGCCTCCTTTTTCCCTTTTTGCTCTTGTTGCTTGTGGCTGCCATAAATGGTTGGCCCTTAGCCATGCCACCTTGCCCTGGAGCCAGCTGCGTATGGGCTGAAATGTCCAAAGACTGTAAGCTAAATAAACCTTTCCTTCCTTCATTTTGGGCACCAGGTATTTTGTCTCAATGAGAGAAAAGTAACCAGGACAGAATTTGGTACCAGTGGAGTGGGATTGTTGCTGTGACTGTATGTGACTATCTGGTTCAACAGCCTTTGGGAATGGCTTATGGGAAGAGTTTGCAAAGGTTCAGAGATGTCACCTGAAAGAGTGTAACTGGAATGACTTAGATTGTTCTTTATGGGAGATTCAGGTCAGAATTCAGAAGGCCAGTAGGCTGATAGAAATCCTGCCAGTAGAAACCAGGTTTGGGAAGTTTCTGCTCAAAAGAAGGACTGCATCATTTGTTGGCCTCCAGATGATGTGTGTTATGGCTTTGCAGAAAGTTTTTCTGCAGTTTGCTCATTCCCAGAGAATTTGCCTGAGACTGAAGCTAAGAGAGGTGGACTAATCAATCTGGCAGAAGAAATGTCAAGACAGTCAAATGTTTAAATGGTGGCATGGCTATTGTGGGGCATTCTTAGCTAGATTTATGTTGCAAATCAAGAGCAAAGAGCCCAGTAAGATGGTTTAAAACATTGTGAGTTTAGCCAGAAAGCTATGAACTATAAAGATAGAGCTGAGAACTAGATTGCTGAGAAGGAACAGAGAAATAAACAGATGACCAGAGGGCATCACAGGTACCAGTGAATCTCCTTTGTTTGCAGCCACAAAACTTCAAAAGTGAAAGACTGGTTTGAGGAGAAAGCTGCTGATCGACATGTTCCAGAATGGCAGCAGAGGCCACAAGAGGTTCCAAAATGACAATGGCTACACAAGGTTCTAGAATGATGGTAACACAGAACATTTGTTCCTCACAATCAGGTTGAGAGATCTCAGTGATCCAGGCACTTGACCCCTACAGCCAAGAGAGAGAAAGCCTGGCTACTGCTCCAGCTGGTAGCAGACCTTGGAAGCATCCATATGGTGTTGGTTTTAGCCATGTGGAGAATGCTTGGGTTCTGAGGTTAAAAAGGCTTCTACTCCAATTTCAGAAGGCCTAGGAGGCCAAGCAATGTGCCCCTGAGAAGACAATGTATGAAGCTGTGAGTATGAAGCCACAGGTGAAATGGAGAACCCAGAATTCTGGAAAAGCCAGGAGCATGGATTGGCTAAGGAAACCTGCAAGGAGAGTGAAAAGCCAGCCCAAGTGAGAAGACATGGAAGCTAAATCCACAAGAAGCACTGTGGAGGTGGAGTCACTCGAGCACTTTGGAGCTCACAAACCAGATTGCTTCAGATGCTGAATGTGAAACTCCAGTATTTAATGTTTGCCCTGCTGAATTTTGGACTTGTTTTGGTTCCAATTCCTTGTATCCCCATTTGTACCCTTTGAAATGGGAATTTTTATCTTGTACCATTGAGTGTTGGAAGTGTATAACTTTGTTTTCATTTGCAGGGGAGCTCATAACTAAGAGTTTGCCTTAGATCTTGGAGGAGACTTGGGACTTGAACTTTTCAGCAATGCTGAAGTTGTTAGGACTTTGTCAACACTTGGAGATGGACTAAGTGTGTTTCACATAAAGGATGTGCTTGAATCTTTGGGGAGCCAGGGGTAGAATGCTATGATTTATGTTTGAATGGCTCCCCAAGCTTCATGCAGACATGGAGGTGGCTGTATCTAGTGTTTGTGATTGGTTTGCTTTCTAGCACTGGCATTGACAATGTGAGAGCTTCATCTACAAAGGTACAGGTAGCTGCCATACTGTATGAGAGAAGGAGGCATGCTTTGCCCCCTTTGTCCCTTTTCACTCTTGTTGCTTGCAGCCACCATGAATGGTTGCCCTTAGCCCTGCCACCCTGCCTTGAAGGCAGCTGAAACCTTTAAAAACTGTAAGCTAAATAAATCTTTCCTTACTTCATTTTGGACATCATGTATTTTGTCTCAGCAATGAGAGAAAAGTAACCAAGACACTAGATATGTCCAATAATTGGTGCAGAATAGCCTTGGGCATAGCTGAATGGATTTAAGGAAAACAGAACCCCCACCTTAGTTTGGGTGGCACTAACCAATTGGTTTATATACTACATGGAATATAAAATGACAGAAATACAGGCTCTATTTGTTTCTTCTTTCCTGCCACACCCTGTGCTATTTATTTTCTACTATGCCCTTCTGATATGCCACCCTGCCTTGGAGCCATCTTACCATGGACTGAAACCTCTATGAACTGCGAGATAAAATAAACCTTTCCTCCTTTAACTTTGGGAATTGGATTTTTTTATACAGCAATAAGAAAAGCAAGACAGATTTTTATAGCAGAAGTAAGGGCATTTCTGTGACTATAACTGACCATATACTTCAAATTCCTTTGAATCTGGCTTCTGCATTGAGTTTAGAATGTTGGTGATGCCATTTACAGAAGCAGTGCTAGAATGCTCTGATTCAAGCTTGTTGGGAGACTCTGGTTAGGACTCAGAGTTACTAGATTGGTAGTAGGCAAGCAGCTGATAAGGCCCAGCTCAGGTTTTTATTGAGAAGAGGGAGAACACTGGCTGTTGGACTTCAGACCATGTGTGTTTTGATTTTTCAGAAAAATTGTCTTCACTTTGCTTGTGTCCAGAGACTTATCAGGACACAGATTAAGTGTGGAAAAGTAATCGATATGGCAAAAGAAATATCAATGCAGTCTAATGTGGGGGAGTGGCTACTGTTGGAGGCTTTTAGCCAAATCTAATTTGAGGATCAAGGGGAAAGATCCCAACAGAGATTTAAATAGTTTTGAATTTGACCAGAAAGAATGATCCAGTTAATGTTGGGGCAGAGGAAAACTTGTTCCTAAAATGATTAGCAGTATAATGCCAACTACAGTGGCCCTTTGATTTACAAAATGAATTCATTTGTGAATGCTGGTTGTAACTCACTTTGGTTGTAAGTCAAGACTACTTTTCCCCAAAAATAATGGAATGCCTATAATGCAATACAAACATCCCCAAGTAAACCCTTAACTAGACTTTTCATAATAAAGTCATAAAATGTGTGTAATTTATGAGAAACACCAATAATTTTCCTAGTGTACTTACCAAAAAGTTCAAAAATTTGCCTAGTTTACCAGAAGAAACAATTTGATTCTTGAAACAATTTGATCACTGTTCAAATTGACATTGGCTTGCAGCAAGTAAGGATGAAATGGTGATTATTGTTTGGAAGGAGAGTACTCTCCTCAGGCATCTGGTTTTCTGGTGTTCTTTCTTTCCTTGGGAGAGTCTTTATCCCATTAGGAGATGCCTCTGGCTCACTAGGTCTCAACATTTGCAGATATAAAAATGTATAAGATTGTCTGTTTCTGTCTGTTCTTCAACACTGTTCTATAGTATGAAATGAAATTTTCATTAATCAAGTGAATGCAATGATTGGCTTTTTATCTGGCTGGATGGCTCATCTCTATAAATGTTTGTAGCTCTGTCCAGTTTTTCAGGATTTCTTTATTTCACAAGAGTTTTGCTGTGATAATTGTTGATACATGTCCTCCTCTTCAGAAAGCTCCTCAGCTGCGTTTCTCTGTTGCTCAGCCAGAAGTTGCTGAAATTCCTCTGTAGATAATTCCCGAGTGTTCCTCTTCCAGTTCTTCAACATCATGACTGTCTACCTTCAAGCCTATGAGTACTGCTGTTAACCACAGGGTCAAGTGAAGGCTCAGGCTCCTCTACACAGCCTTCAATGTCTCCTGTATGACTTTAGACCACACTTTCTTCCAGGAAGGTCTAAGTGTCCTTAGAGAGACATTGGCTCATGATGTTTTAGTTAACCCCACACAGGAAAGGATGTTGTAATGTTCCTTGCAGAGCTCTTTAAGGGTTAAATCTCTATCTGAGGACATCTGGAAGTATTTCAAGAACAGTTCCATGGTGTATAGTTTCTTAACGTTAGTTACATGTTGCAGTAGACAAGTTGAATTAGGTGTGAGAAACTCAACTGAGAGTCATGGGAATTCTTCAACCATTTTTTTCTCCCAAATTTTATGAGTGAGCAGGAGCACTGTCCATGAGGAAAGCCTTGAATGGTAAACTTCTGTCCTCTGGACATTTCTTAACAGTAGGACAAATAGTCTTTCTGATCCACTCAAGAAAACATACTTGTTATCCTAGATTTTGCATTAGATTTTCAAATGACTCCTAGCCTATTCTTTATGAGTATGCTTTCTCAACACTGCAGGAGTCTCAAAGTGATGAACCCAAAGGTTTTATCTTGAGGTCATCATTCACATTGGCACATATCAATAAGAGTATCCTATCCTTCATATAATTTTTGCCTGCTGTTTTCTTCTCTTCCTGGATAATATGTGTTATTCTGGACATTTCTTCCCAGAAGAGGCCAGTTTCATCACAGTTGAAAACTTGAGAGCAAAACTCATGTCTCTGCGTCATTGTTTTCAAGTGATGTATGTAATTTTCAGCAATGCTTTTATCAGCATTGGCTGTTTCTCTATGCCTATTTATGCTATGAAACCTATTTCTTTCCTTAAAATTGTGCAATCTCTCCTTACTGACATGCAATGTTTCACCATTATTACTCATTGATGGATTATGCTTTACATGATCTGCTTTTATAGTTCTAGCTTTTTCACAAGTTATAGACTCAGGCTTTTAATTGCTATCTGTTCTTTGTTTATCCACACTAATAGAATAATAACTTTTCTACCTTGTATAACACTGTTGATCATGCCTAATTTGAGTAACACCTTTAGCAACAGAGCTTCCCTTATACTAATCTATCCTTTGTAAGATTGTTGAGATAGTAGATTTTTCCATGCTGTACATATTAGTGAGGTTAGTCTCATGAATGCCATTCTCATATTTCTCCATAATTTTGTTCTTTTTTATTGTAACTGCTCTTTACCTTACATTTTCTCCTTAGCATCTTTTCTAGCTTTTTTGAGGCCATTTTGATAGCAGTTATTATAGGAATTATATAAAGTGTGGACCAAAATCATATCCACAAACTCATGCATCTGAGTTCAGACATCCTTACACATGCTTACATATACATCTCTGGCATTGTGCATCTTTCATCAGCTATATAAGTGGCTGGCATTTGGGTCATAATTCAAGACTTTGGTCATAAGTGAAACCTAAACTACCAGTCATAACCCAAGTTGTTCATACTATGTGAGGCTGGATGTAATGCCACTATTTTAGAAGTATACAATAGAAAAGATAGCCTGAGGCCATCACATGAAGCCACAGGACACCACTCAGTGAAGTTTCAAAAATTACAAAAGTAAAACACTCGGAGAAAAGACCCCATGGCACCATGTTCCAAAATGGAAGGAGCCTACATAATTTGTATCTCAGGATTGTGTTCATAGTGCTTAGAAATGCAGGCAATCAATCCCTACAGCCAAGAGAGAAGGAAGCCTGTCTACTACTGTAACTGATGGCAGACCTTTGTATCATCCACATGCTGATGGTTTTTTTAAATTTTATTTAAAGATAAAAAAACCAAACAAAACAGAATAAAGGGTAGCAACAATATAAAATTCCAAGGAAAAAAGGAAAAGAAGAACAACAAAAAAACTAACAAATCATTACTTGACAAATTACATACTGACATCTTGGAAATAGTTGTTCAAATTACAAAATTAAAATGTGCAAAGTAGACTTTCAAACAGTGACACTGTTAACAGTTCTGCTCCAAGATCTGACAAAAACAGCAAAATGGTCATCCATCTTACACACTCAAACATACATGCAATTATATCAAATGGGTAAAATTAAACACAACAAAACAGAAAAAAGTAGGTCACAAGAAAGCAATGCAAGAGACATAAATTTCAAAGCTAGACAATTGGAGATATTCACTCTCTATCATAGTGACTCTTGTTTTCTTCCAAATAGTTGTCCATATTTTCACATACAGGGAATTCACATGAAACAATATAGTATGGAACTGATCTAAGCAGGAGGAGGAGAAAGTTTCAGCTCTTCAAGACCAGACAATAGGGAAGCCAAGAATGGCTGTCATAGTTTCTCTCATTCTCTTCAAAAAAGCTGTCCATACCTTCATGTGTGTTGAACTTAAACAAAACAAAATAAGATAAAATTGCTTTGATCAAAGAATGATAGTATTGCTGGATTTCACATCGTGACATTACAGTGTCAGCACTGGGTAGTGTAGTGTCTCTTTTTCTTCAAAATAGTTGTTCATTTCTGCATGCATTATATAGTTGGTTCTCGTAAACTGTTTATAAGCTCTACACATGCATGAGTCTCTACATGTATATCTATCCTTCCTGTATTAGACGGAAAAACAAAACAAAGCAAGACAAAACAAAACAATTCCTAGAAAAGCATGAAGCAAAAAGTCATATAAAACTCGAATACAAGGTGATCTGCAATGGTTACCATGATGTCTCAGCAATATATAACAACATTAATAAAAACAAAGCATTGGAGATATTATAAGACTTAAAAAGCAGGCAATAGTCAAACCAGAGTGGTTATCTCAGTGAATCTTGTCATCTTCAGTGTAGTTGCCTATACTCTTAGACTTGATGCTATCAATCATAGCAGATTTGAATAAAAT
>PVJX010040137.1:0-15363 GCA_004027295.1 Dolichotis patagonum | reverse complement strand
CCCCACTGCAGCTTTCCAGTGGCACTGCCGGTCCCATGCCCAGCTCCCCGTGACATCTCATGCTCCAAGCCCCCCCGCCCCAGGCTCTGAGTCCCCTGGAGGGTCAGTCATCCCAGGGCAGGTTCCAGGGGGAGGGCACAGGGGAGGCACTGCAAGCATCAGGCTGTGTCTCCGTGATCGATCGGAAATCTGCCCGCTCACTATTCATTGCTAGAAACACTACGTGAACAGGTAATGTACCTTGAGTGAGTTTTGTGACACCCCCATAAAATAGGTGGGGAGGCACAATCTCCCCATTTCTACCCTGTCCACACCCCTTGTTGTTGGGAGTCTGGGGCTCTGCTCCTCCATCTCTAATGTCCCAGGGAAGCTGACAGCCCAGCCCTCACCCCAATGCCACCCTCCCCAGCCCCCAGGGCTCCCTGCCCCACCCACCCCCAGGCTGAGGTGTCCTCAGTAGAGCTCCAAGCTGCCTTTTTGTGGGGGCATCACTGCCTCTCTTCCTGTCAACAGCGCCACAGAAGCGCCACTCCCCAACTTTCATCATCTTCATGTGTCTTCCCTGACAGCCGCTAACTAGCGCAGCCCATAGGAACTGTTTGGAGAAGGGAGGAGCAAACAAGACGAAGTGGAGGAGACAGCTGCTGTCTGCAGCCATTCACTCCATAAAACCCTCCTGAGCACGGCTGCACGGCTCCGAGGAACAGCAGGCGGGGACAGAGGACACACAGCACTGCCACTCACGCACAGGCCTCTGCTGGCCTAGCATGGTATCCTGGCCCTGCTCACGGTGGCCGGGAAGCTAACCCTCCACTCCCTGTCGCCCTGCTCTGTCTCCTCTCCCGGGTGCTGGGAGCTATCAGGAGAAGTCAGGGGCTGTAAAGCATGAAATCAGGCTGGGACAAGGGACAGTGGACCCTGGCTGCCATCAGACCTGAGGTCCTGGCATGACTCAGGTGGGGAACACGATAGTACCAGGGCTCCCCACCAGCTATGCCGTGAACCAGCTGCGTGAGCTTGGGGAAGGCTCTTTAGTGCTCTGTGCCTCAGTTTCCCCATCAGGTATGTCAAGAAAATACTACCACTGGCCTGCTGGGTATACTACAAGTAAAATGCTCCCGGTCATCCCTGGCACTTGTGGATTGGGGGGGGGTGTTTTGTTTCTTAATTTTTTTGAGACAGGGTCTCATGCAGTTCAAGCTGGCCTTGAGCTCACTTTATAGCCCAGGCTGGTCTGGAACTTGCAGTGATCCTCCTGCCTCAGCCTCCCATGTGCTGGGATTATAGGCACCTCCACACCAGGCTGGCACTTATGTTTTGTAAATGAAAACTTGCTGGGTTACCCTGGGCCTGCCTGTCCTTCCTCTGGGTTTTAGGGGCGCCACCTTACAAAATAAGCAGGTTGAATCTTCATGCTTTTCTGGTCCAAGCCTTTGTGGAGCAAAGGAGTCTCTCTCCTTGGGTCCCCAGACCCAGAGGCTGCCCCTTCCTCCACGTCAGCCAGGGTTCAGAGAGCTTCTGACTGGAGTGGCTTCCTCTGTGGATCTGCTGTGACTGGCAGCACAGGGAAGGAAGATGTCACCCTAAGGGGCTGCCAGCTGCCTCTGCTGCGGTATTTTGAGAGCAGAAAACACAATGGTATTTTCATTATGAAAGGGAGAATCAGAGTGTGGCTAAGCAGCTTCCTCCTCGCCTGGAGGGCCGCTGGCCAGTGTGCAATCCTGGGGACAGTGGACAGGTACCCACGACTGCTCCGAGAGGCCCAAGGGGCATGGCAGGGACCTGCAGAGCCCAGGGAGGCAAAGCTGCGTGTGATGACTTAATGCCCTGCCCCCCAGCTCCCTCTGGGGCCTGAGGCTTGAGGGGCTACTGGGGTCAGCAGGGAAAAAGTTTCTGCCCAGGAAAGGACAGACACTTGTGAGCCTGGGCTACACCGGGCCCTAGATACCCACTTCCTCTCCACATTCCAGGCAGGAGGGTTACTGGGTGCCTGGAGCCAGGCTCAGGCCCAAGTGTGCCCTCCCCCTGCCCCCGATCCCACACCACAGAGACAGCCATCAGACCCTTCCCTAGGCTCACGGGGTGGGGGGGGGTGTGAAATCTCAGACTGTACCCCAAATACTGCCCTCCCACAGCCCACATGGGCAACACTTCCTCACCACCCACTGGGGTGTGCCTGGCAGACCTGTCCCTTCCTTCATCTACCTCCAGGAACATGGAGGGGAGGGATGGAGGCAGACGTTGGGGTGCTGGTGACATCAGCAACACTCTGGGAACCTCCTCTGGCCACCCAGAGAGTAAAGATTACAGTGAGAAGCTCGGGGTGTGAAGCAGACCCTTGGCACCATACGTGGGTGACAAGTCTCAGCTGCCACAACAAGGATGTCCTCATTTGCAGAGGATACCGGGGACAGGATTTGGCTGACACAGAACTCTCTGCCAGGCAGCTGCAGCCCCAGCCCTCCAGAACCCCAGTCCTCCAGCACCCCAATCTTCCAGGACCCAATCCTTTAGCACCTTAATCCTCCAGTGACACATGCCAACAGCTGGCTTCTGGGTTATAGAGATCTTCATTCTGTTACTCCAATGTGTGCGTGACCAGAACCACTAGCAGCCTCCAGCCAGACCCCTAACGACACACCCCAGTCTGTGCATGGAGCCCAGAGAGCTCCGTGCCTGCACACCTACAAAGATGCAAATCTGTGTGCACACACGCGCATGCACACACACACTCCAGTTCCAGGCGGGTTGCTGCAGCTGCACCCATGCCAATTTAACCCAACACACAAGGACAGGCCCTAAGGAGGCTGCTCCCAGCCAAGCTTCTCAGGGGCCTGGTGATTGCCTTTCCACAGGGCCTGCAGGCTGTGAGCTTTCCAATTAGGAAGCCTTGCCCCAGAGCTGACAGCGGCAGCAGGGGGTCCTTAAGGATGCAGCCCAGGCTGAGCGGAGCTAGGAGGGGAGGAGGAGTGAGGAACTGGGGTGGGGGGAGCAGATGGGTGGGCGGGAGGCTCTGCAGTGAAGCAGCAGCATCAGAGAGACTTTCAGAATGATCCAGAAAACATCAGCAGAGCGCTGAGCCCTCGGGCAATGGCAGCCAAGCCAGCAGTCCTCAGTGGCAGTGGCTTCCTCTCTCTCCCTGGGGAACAGCCACCATCCAGGCCACCAGCAGAGACCCCGTACTGTTGGCCTCCAGGCCAGGAGGAGTAGAGAGAAGTGAGACTCTCAAAGCCTCTCCGTTCTCTCCTCTGTACCCAGCCCTGCCCCCACCTCTGCTGAACCTTTTTCTCCCAGCAGGTGGGATTGGCCTTGGGACCCAGCAGCCCCTTTTAGCTCCAGCCAGAATGTGGGACCCTCAGGCAGCTGCTGTCAGCTGGGAGCACAACCCTAGGCCTCTGCAGAGATGGAAGGAAATGCGACTCTCCAGAGCCTCATGTTCCCATCTGCTCCAAGGGTATCTAACGCCCAAACACCCCTAGACAGAGGGGACACTAAGGAGCAGGGCCCTGATTCCCAGTACCTGGCCCTGCTACTCCCACATGCCCAACAGTCAGCAAACCATTCCCAAGGAAAGAGACGTGTCTGAAAGCTTCTGGAACCCATGCCAGCTCCCCGTATCCGGCTGTGACAGTCTCACTTGATCTTGAAGCATGGTCCCTCAGACGTGATCAGGCACGGTGCAGAGCTCACGCCCCTGTCCTCCGTCTAGTCCCTGGACACTGCCCACTGGCTCCTTCCGCCCCTGGCTCAATAGCAGGGCATCCAGAGAGCTGATAGTCTCTCTCATTCTGGCGTCTGTGCTACGCTGGCCCGGAAATCCTTCTTGGGTGAGGCCTGGGGCACACGGTAACCATGCACACAGCTATGTGTAGGTACCTGTTTCACCGCCAGCAGAGATGACAGGGGCTGTGTTCTTGGCAGGTGAGTCACATTCCTGCCTCTCATTCAGCTCCTGGTCCATGCATGCCCCAGGTGCCTTGCACATCTGTGTCCTCCCCACACCGACTTCTGATTCCCGTCATCCTGTCTCGGCTGTCCTCTCCCCCACACCCTTCACTCACCTAGGGAAATGAGCTGTGGGAAAACAAGCCTGTGATTTTTTTTCACCATGTTTATAAATCTCTTAAGCTTGACACAGTGCTTTTTTTCAGCTCGGTGTCTAGATGGAATATTGCTGTTTTTGCAGAGAAAATCAAAGGAAAGGGATTATAATTGGGGGTCAGGTCCCAAGCAGGAGGCAGCTGCGGGCAATGGGGGCTTCTCTGCCTTGGGCATCTTTTGTGTCAGCATACAGCCAGGCGTCCTGGTGGCGCAGTGAAAAGACATTCGACCTGGGCCTTTGCTGTCTCCCGTTCTCTGTGTTCTCTGCCTTCATGCCATGCAAGGCTCCCATGGACAGCGGCCAGTCCCTGTCCTTGGTGTGGCAAAGGTCTGAAGTGGGGCTCTGAATGCCCAGCTCATAAGCCACAGAAGAGCTTGGGCCTGGCACGCGTTCCCTGTCCTCGTCACATTCTGGGTGACACCCTGCTGGCCTCAGCTTCCTTCCAGGGGCTGCCATGGGCTTCTCCCCACCTTCAAACCATCATCTCCAGGAGATGCTGGCTGTCAGGGACTTTCACATGGGTGCCATCAGCCGAGGACCCCAGGCCTGGAGGGACTATGCAACCTGACCATCTCAGAGAAAAGGAGAGAGAGACAGCGGGCGACCCCAGCCCAGGTCTGAGCTCTGGCCTCCTTCAACACAAGCACAGGGACGTCCTGACCCCACAGAAGCCTGCAGGGTCTCACCAGCCCTCGGTAGTGCCACGGCTGCACCTTCATGAGGAGCGGATACCGCCAAAGGGTGACTGGCGGGGCCCTTGGCAGCTGTGACAGTCAGGATAACAGCAACAGGGCAAAACTTCCAACAGGGGCAGTAGGGGTTGGTGAGGTGGGTGGTGGTGCAGGGCAGGGCACTAGGGTCCTGCGTCCCCCGTCCAATCCCACAAGGCCATTCACTCATCCATAATGCAAAGCGGCACCACAGGCTCAGTGTGCCACTAGCAAATAGGGAAAGAGTGCAGGCTGCCATCCTGGAAAATGCAATGATTGAATGATTTATAGCCCCCCATCCTCCTCCGCGCCTGAGCAGGGGGCAACTCCTGGAGCATGTAAAGTGGCTGCTGTCTGCGGCGGAGCCACAGCGGGAGGAGTGGGGAGCAGACACACGGCGGGGGGGCAGGTGGGCCTGGGGGGGTGCACAGGGGTGAATTTGGTCAGGAAGGAGGTGGGAGAGAGGGGATGGGAAGTGAGGAGGAAAAGAGGAAGACAGGAGGAGGAAGAATAGGAAGCACAGAGGTTCAGCAAGAGAGGGGAAATGTAGAGAGAAAAAGGAAGAAAGGGGAAAGGCGGAGGACAAGGGTGGAGGAACAGAGTCCAGGGCCAGGGATGCTGAACTACAGCCCTGTTCAACATGGCGGCCAATGTCCTTCCGCCAGCGAGGCCAGAAGTATTTCAAGGTTCATGAGGGCAGGGCCTTTTAAAATTTTACTGTTTCTTTTTGTTTATTTTTCTCTCTTCCTTCCTTCCATCCTAGCGCTGTGTCTTTCAGCTCCTAAAATCACAGCTGCCCAGGAAAGCAGTCAATAACTCTTTGTTAAATGAAAACATTTCAGTGCAATTGGGGAAAACACTTTGGCTTCTCTGATCTCTGCTCTATGCCTGGGACAGCAGGGGGGCTCCAGAGAGAGGAACAGGCCCTGTGGCTGGTTTATTTTATTTTATTTTATTTTATTTTATTTTATTTTATTTTATTTTGGTGTTGTGGATGGAACCCAGGGCCGTGCCCAGGCTAGGCAAGTGCACTGCTGCTGAGCTACCAGCCAGCCTACCGGGTTGCTTTTGACACTCCTTGCATGGCTGGGAAGGAGGCTGGAAGAGGGTGGGTCAGTGTAAAGAGTAGGGGTTCTGGGGATGCCACTCGGATGTGACCACTTGGTCTCAGCAGTGTGGCACAAGCCAAAGTCTGTGTGGAACCTTCGCACCCTGTACCCTAACACCAGGGCTCAACCGCCCTGGGGCACAAGGTGTAGCATGAATCAGAATGACCTGTGAGACTCGCCTGGGTCCCTGCGGCCTGTGTAACTACCCGACTGCTGGACTTCGGTTACGAAGGGACCATGGTGAACAGCTGGGGCCAGTCCATAACAGCCTCCTGGCCAGCACTTGGGAGCCCCGGAGCCCTGTGACCTGCCCTCACTGGCTTAACCAACTCTTATGCTGCATACCAAATAATGAGGTGACATTCACTAGCACTAGAGACTGGCTGATGTGGCTCCAGACCCCAGCTCTGCAGCATCCAAGCCTTGTGACTTTGAGTCGCTTAGCAGAGTCAGGGGTGATAACACAGGGCGCGTTGTCTCTGTCCCTGGCATTGCTCTCGGGTTCTTCTGCCTGCAAGTTCACAATGTGACCAGCACTGGGTAGATGCTCTTCTTCACCAAGACACAGGAGATGAAGCAATAGGCCTGGAGGCCAGGAGGCAGGGAGTGGTAGAGTCAGGATTTGAACTGAAGCAGTCTGACCCCAAAACCCTGGTCTTCGCCTCTCTGAACCTTTATCTCTTAGCTGGACAAATGAGGATCAAGACAGTACCTTCCTCCTATAGTTGCTGAGAGGATCTGAAATAACACACAGAAGGTGCTGGCTGACAAGGTATCTAGTAAACTGCAGTCACTGCACATGGCTGGTTTAAGAAGGTATTTCTACTGTAAAAATGGAACTAAGCAACTCTTGATTAAGTGACCTCAGGCCTTGGTGACATCCCTAATGCACAGTACCTTCTGCCACTTACCCTACTATTCCCCATTGCCTTCTCTGAGCAAAGTAAACCCTTCTTTGTCCTCCACACCCACCATCCACCCTTTTCTACCTGGACACTGCCCAGGAGGCTGGTCAGTACGGCTCCCACCAGCGGCACCATGCCCTCTGTCTCCTGTGTGTGCGAGACCAGTAAGAGACCATAGGGAGGAAGAAAGGGGTGCACAGGGACTGGCTGTCCCCCCATTCCTTTTGAGTCTGGCTGTGAGTGTCTTTCCCAATGCGCAGCCTTCCTGACTCTGTTTATGTATTCCCAGGGGCTCACCTCCCTGTACCCCTCCAAATTTAGGCCCTCCAAATTTCCATGTGGCTTCTCTAGGCCATGACCACATCTTTGTAAATAGTTCCTTTCACAATAATTCACTTGCATAGGGCATCTGTCTACCTACCAGACCCTGAGCAGCACACAGCTTCCACCAGCTGAAATCCAAATGCATCGTTTTCATTAAAGTCTAGCAGACTTCAGGCCATATTTTTGTTCTAATATTTACAAGCCATGTGACTTACGTAAGAGCCTCTGTTTTCTCATCTGTTTTTGCAGGGGAGTAACACTGGAGGTAAAAATAGTACCTACCTGATGGTTATTTTGAGAACCCAATGGCCATAGGAGGACCCGGTAAGTGACAGCCATCAGCACTTCAGGATTATGGTTAGTTCAGGATGCCTGGCTCCGTTCCCAAGAGCTCTGGTTTCAGTTTGAGGAGCTACATGGTTCTGCAAAGTTGATTCCACCCTGGCTCTGGTCCATGCATTTAATTTCAGAGGCCACAGCGACAGGCTGAGAGCAGAACACAATGTCCCAGGCAAGTCCAATCAGAGTGAAACTCAGTAGTCCACTGGAGACCACTGGGAGAATGTGTCCTCTTGCCTTTCAGATGATCTGCAGACCTACAGCCTGCATCTGCTATGGCCACCTAAGTCTGGTTGTGACACTCCCAACCTCAGCAAAGGTGACACTTCTGGAAACCAGCTGGCCCAAGAAGAAAACCAGTTCACAGAGAGCAGAAGAATGAAGCAAACTTGATGAATCCACAGCTGACATCCCTACCACTTTTGTGCTACACAAGTGAACAGAGTTTATTTCTAAAAGTCAGATCAAACTGGGATTTTTATCAACCTGTAATTGCATCCAGCAGACAGGGAATTTGGTGTCAGAAGAAGGGTGCTAACAAAATCAACTTGCATGCCTTGCCCAGCTTATATAACAAACGTGGTCAACCCAAAGGGTTGGGGTGGCAGATGACAAAGATGGTGCAACTCAGAGCCACCAGGTACCACGTCTTCAGCAACTCCGGGGCATCACTGGCATCCAAGGCCATTACAGATTTATACATTCCCAAGACAGTTTCCTAGCCAATGACAGGAGAGGGACTTGGGACAGGAGCTGTTTCTAATTGGCACCAAGATATCCACTGGGTGAGGAGCAGAGCTGTCGCTCCTGCAATGTGGCAAATTGTCAACTCTTGGTAGACAACACCAAGAAGGTGGCTAAATAGCAGCCTCAGTTTCCTTGTGTCTCAGGCCACGTGCCTGATAAGGTTACACAAGGTAAAAAAAACTTAGGATATTTAAATAAATTACTTTCAACAGCCTTCAATAAAAATGAATACCTACAATAAAATACAATACAGTATTGTACAATTTTTACAATACTGTACAATACAGTAAAATGATGACCTTCAGCTAAAGCCAGCCCACTGAGAGCAAAGAGAGGGGAGAAATGGCTGTCCTTAGTGAGGAATCCATATTTCCTGAGATTATGGTAACCTGGTGGGGACAAAAAGCAATACTGTTGCCAGTGAGCAAAGGCAAGCAGCTGGAACCACACTGGAGCATAAGATTGGGATTAGTAGGAAGTAAGAGTCTCTACATGAACACTTGCTACACCAAACTCCCTCCTTGGCAATGCAGACAGTCCCCGGTGCTATAGAGACAGAGCTGGGGCGGGTAGTGAGCACAGGCAGACATGTTCTGCCCTGCTGCTCCAATGCAGGGTCCTCGAGAGGAGGAACAGCCCAATCTGGAGGCAGAGGCTTCGGAACTAAGGGCTAACGATGAGCAGAGGAAGCCTGTTGCTAGGAAACTGTGTTCAGACTTCAGACTGACTCAGCAGTTATCTTCTGGCTGCTGTTATGGCACATGGCACTGACGGGGAAGTAAACAGACTAGAAATCTAAGGTCTTCAGAGCAAGTGACATTATCAGACTTGGTGGATGACAGCCTTTGATTGTTCAAAGCTTATTCAAGGCAATCCCCAGGTTCCCAAATTCATGCAATAGGTGGCACCTGCCGCAGCAGATGGTCCTTTCTAGTGTCCCTCTCAAAGGGACACCAAGAGGAGGACAGACGAGGGATGACTTCCCACCATGGACCAACTGACTACGGAAGTTCCACACTACCAGAAGATGCTGGGGACATGGACTAGGGGCCATCACGTGGCTTCCTATTTTGCTGTTTTCTAGATAGCAGGGTAGTTTCATGTGGCAACTTTTAAATTTTTGCTCTTCTCATAGTCTCTCTCCGTAAGTGCGTACAGGGTAAGTTGAGATGCAGACAATTGGTCACATAACAGATCAGCACCTGACCAGGAGCAATGCCTAGGAAGGATGACGAAGACTCACAGCACCAAGAGGTGCAGGATGCCCTGGGGCGTGATTCCCAGGACCTCAACATCACCCACTCCTTATGTCCATGAGGAGCTCGGATGAGTCCGAGGAAGCAGATTCCACCTCCAGAGTCTGGGGTGGCCAGGACACTCGGCTGCTTAGTGACAGTCACTGACCATGGCCACAGAAAGCACTTCCAGAGAAACTTATGACCCAGTCAGTCCACATAGAGTGGCCCCTGGGGACAGAGCACTTAGCAAGGAGCCAGGGTTTGGCAGGCATGATTCCGAGCAAGGCCAGACACTGGGATGAGGAAAAGAGAGGGGGTCTCTGCCCACAGGGACCCACTCTCCATGCAAGCGTGGTGTGCAGATAGGCCAGGAAGGAAAGAGAGTGACAGGGACAAAGTCAGCACAGAGGACACAGAGAGCCAGGAGAGATGAGCCCCAGGCTTGCACACGCTGTTCCTCAAGCTGCACTGGTGAGTGCGTGGACGGTGACCACTGCCCATCCCTTAACTACTTGGACTCGAGGTTTCCATTTGTGCCTCCATGTATCTCCTGAGCTTGACTCACTTCTTCAGACTCATCACAGCACCTAGGCCATGGGCAGGAGCATGGACAGGGACGGACACATACGTCAAGGAACAAACAAACACAGGAAACCGTCAAGCGCGTGGTAGAAGTGGCTACTGAGCACGGATTCCAGGGCAGAACCCGAAGGTCCATTTGATGCTAAGGTGCAGTAAACCTACCACGTAGGGTGACTGAAGAACTAACAGCATTCTCAGTAAGAACTATAGAAAATAATTTCTCTAACCTGCTCTGGCATGCAAACAGTTCAGGGCCAAATGTTACAAAAGACCAGAGGTGGGAAAGCAGGAAGGTTCAGGTCTATAGAATCCAGTTCACCCTCTTTGCCAAGGAGGACACTGAAGCCCAAAGGAGGGACAAGACCCACCCAGGTCACAAGGATGCTACAGTGCACCTACAGGGACGGCCGCCCCATCTCCACGCTGTGTCCTCTCCAGGGCCAAGCCCCTCTGATCCAGTCTTAGGGAAGGTTCTCCTATAGCATGCTCTCCAACTAGCAGCTCAGCGTGGCAAATTCCCAGCCCCACCTCAAGCCCACTGCTGAATAGCTCTGAAGCCAGCCCCGTCATCTAAGGCTTCCAGGTAATTCAACACTGGCTCAAGCTTTCAAAAACCACTCTTCTAGAACACTGCTTCTCAATCTTCAGCACCTGGGGATCTTGTCCAAATGCCAGCTCCAATGCAGAAGGTCTGGAGCAGGGCCCAAGAATTGGTATTTCCATCCAGTCCCCTTGCGAGGCCAATGCTGCTGTCCACAGACTGATTGTGAGCAGCAAATCTCTCCATAGGAGGACACTGCCTTACTTCCGCTTCCTGTCTCCTGCGGAAACCGGAACTCCTAATACAGGCAGCTGAGCAGATGCGACCGTGTGGGACTTCAAACAGTACAGACCAGGGAAATACACAGCTTTAGACCAAATCGTATCAGTAGCTAAAAACATGAGCCAAGGAAGCCAGGTGTGGAGGTGTACATCTTTAATCCCAGCACTCCGGAGGGCTGAGTGAGAAGCATCCTAAGTTTGAGCCCAACCGGGACAAAAAAGATATCTCAAATACAAAACCTGTTTTTCACTTTTTAAAAATGGGTTTCTTCCTTAAAAAACAATATCATTAAAAGATTTTTAGAAGAAAAAAAAACACATAATCTAATCACCCTATTCTGACGAACTTTTTTTTAACATTTATATATTCCTTCCAATCTTTTTCCTTAAGTATCCTTTAAAAAAAATAGTTCTTTGCATGTATCACAGAGTTTTCTTAACTAGGATGAGTCTGCATTGGAGAGCTCTTATCCAATTCTCATTTATCTTAATCAGTGAAACTCCCATACTTAATCATTCTATTAATAGAGCAGCTATTCAACAAGTTAGGAAGGAGGACGTTTTCTTAAGTTCACTCTGGATAGTACTGTCCTGGTCCTCGAGCCCGTGGTTACCCTCCAGCCCTGTCTGCTGTTCCCAGTAATCACGATCCCTCTTTTTACTAGCTCCTCGATGCCAGGTGGGTGGAGGGCAGGGAGCTGCCTGCCTCAGCCGCTTCTAATTTCTAAGTAACCCACACCTCTTGGAGAAAGAGGCTTCTGGGACCGTCAGCCCATCTCTGCCCCCTAACTATTGAAAAAGAATTGGCTGCAGTAAATATCAACCCAGGTAGACTGAATTATTAAGGAAAGCAAAAATGAGATAGAAACAATCCATTTTCTAAAAGTCCAAAACTTGCACGGGGGAAAGCAAACAAGTATAGCTGTAGCCAAAGGGGTTAAAGCAGCCATGGAAACTGAGTCATATCCAAAGACAAACTCTTAAGTAAAGGAAGCGTCTACACACTGGACATCTTAGGGAGTTGAGGCCACCCCTGTTTCAGGGGGCAAGAGAAGGGCGGGATCTCTAGACACTGCTTGTCACCAGGTGGGGATTCTCCCACTGTGTCCTGGCCAGGAAGGTGAAGGAGGGTAAGGGCATTCGGTGTCCTGCTCTCCGATCACACAGCACATGTGCGATAATGAGAAAGGAGAGAGTGACAAACACAGCCAATCCACAGGGACCAGCCTTGATGAGTTAGCCCCGGACTAAACTGCGTTCCACAGTTGAAGCACGGTTATACGTAATCTGCACACAGACTGTCGCCAGTGGGTGACTGAGGCTTTAACTCCACAGGGGGGAAGTTGAGGCAGTGCTTTCTATCTGGGGGCAGAGGCAGGCTCAAGGCCTTTGTGTGTCTCACCTCTGAGGCTTCCTGCAGGTCACATCTGAGTCCCTGATGTCCCCCAGACCTGGATACCGTGGCTGGAGAAGCCAGAGAGCCATGGTCTCCCCCAGGCAGGCTCTGCTTTCTCAGTTGACCTTTCAAGGTCTTCAGAGAACCAACCACCTTGCATCTCTTCCTCTGATTCTTCCTTTCACCTGGGTCCTTCCATTGACTGGTCCCCCTGCCACCACTGCATGGGAACCAGGTTCACTGCCTGAACCAGCTCCTGCCTTTCCTACCGTCTCCCCCTAAGAGGAAGACAGTGATCTAGGAGATACACTCAAGCAAGAGGGAGAGTTTGTCTAAGAAGAAGCACGTTAAATGGACCCCGGACTCAGTTTATGAGGTCACCTCAGTCCTGGAGGCCTCTGCCTAGTAGTCTAAGCTCACATTCTCCTGAGGAGCTGCTCTCCTCAGGCTTCCCAGAACTCCGGCTTCCCCACCTTACACCTGGGCCCACCCAGGAGGAGGCCAGAGTCCAGGAGGGCTGGAAGATGGGAGGATGAATGGGGAGGACAGGTGGGTGGTCGAATGAATGGGGAAGATGGGAGTGAGGTGAATGGGGATGATGGTCGGGTGGGAGGATGAATGGGGAAGACGGGTGGGAGGATGGATGAATGGGGCAGATGTGTGAGAGAGTGGATGAATGGGGAGGATGGGTGGGTGAAGGAACAGCTGTGGAAAAGTGAATAGACAGAGAGATGAAGATGGGTAAGTAGACAGACAAAATGGTACGAAGCAGAATGGTCACAGGGGACAGGTAGTTGTGTGTATTCTTTTGCTGGCTTGTTTCCCAACAGCAAATATTAATTCACAGTAAGGCAGACTCCACAACTGCTCCGCCCTCCAGGACACTACTTTGCAAATCAAAATCACAACTGAGCTAAAATGACCTCCCCTTGTACAGAGGAGCAAACTGAGGCCCAGGGAGGTCAGCTGATTGGCCCAAATCTCAGATGCTACCTGGTTTCTCCCTCTCTCTCTCTCTCTCTTCCCCTCACACACACATACACACACTTCTTCTCCTGACTTTTCCCTGCATTATTTTCCATCTCTCCTTTATTCCTGCCCTCAGCCTGGCTCTGCAGGTTCCAAGTCACTCCACAGTAAATCCACCTACAAGCTCAGTAGGTTCCACAGCCAAAGCAGGAGGTAAGGACGACATTCTGTTTCTAACAAAGCCATTTCCAATAAGGTATAATTAATTATAATGTAGTTTTTACAAAAGGCCTTTGCCTTGCACGCTGGTGGAAAGTTCTTCCTGACATCTAACAGATCTCCATCCTTCCCTCTACAGCGGATGGAATAATTTCCCCGGATTCCCTTCTCCCTGGGAATGTAAGGTATTGTGTTGGCAGCTTTAGAAAGGCGAGTGTAATTAAAAGCACTCCAAGCGCTCTGCTGAGGCCGCTCCGCCTGCTCCCCAAAGCACCCCAAGGGCAGGCTGGGGAGAGCGTGGGAGGCTCCCCAGGCTCCTGCCCACCCACCACCCTCCAGGGGAAGCTGCGGCAGTGAGGTCACCCTGGGAGAGCTGAAGGCTGAGGACCGGGAGGGGGCAGGGGCTGCAGATGGGGGGCAGGGACGCTGCGGGAGATGAGTTCACCTGCCCTCGGGTGGGTGGGGAGGGAAGGAAATACACCGCCCCCCTTGCACCTCCACACATGAAACTGAGCCTGCAGGCTGCAGGAAATCTTTCTCAGAAGTATTGATCACAGAGGCACGGGTTGCAGCCTCTGAGGGTCTGTCTGAGCCCCATCCGGGAGGGGAGGTTAGAGCCAGAGACCAGCAGGCCCTGCTCACATGCTGCTGCCCAGGCCGGGGCGGGGGGGGGGGCACTGATTGCTTCTTCTCGGCCCAGTTTTCCAGACGTAGCCCTGTGCCCAGCCTCTCTCCTGTCCTCCCAAGGCCTGCAGGGACTTCTGCAGTGCAGGAAGCCATCTCACATGGAACCGATGACCCAGGGCACATCCTGGTCTGTCCCTACCTCTGACCGCCCACCCACTCGCTGCCCGCGTCCGTGGCATGCTGTCAGCCTTGCAGTTTTGCACCTGGTACTAACAGCTTCACTGTGCTGAATCTTCCTCTTAGCGCTCATCTCAGCCGCGCACACTGGCAGCTCCCAAAAGGAAGAAATGGAGCAAAGATCGGGTCATTTCGGCACTAAGGATAGGCTGAGCAGTGTTGGGGATGTTCCAGCCACTGTGACTCTATAGCCAGCCACCTGTGATCCCCAAGCTTCTGTGAGCCACCCTCCTGAGCCATCGGGGGAGGCCCTGGCTGGGGAATCTAGAATGGCCTGTGGTTCTACACTGGGGACATCTGGAGGCCTGCAGGGAGGAACCCTACACTGTGTGACCACAAGCCCTTGTCGGGGTGCTGGAGCCCCACCAGCCCCTCTCCCCTCCACAGCAAAGGTGGTAGGGGGCTAGGCTGGAGATGCAGAGTGTGAGAATCAAACCATGCAGGCCCCACCCCAGAAGGTAGAGGAAGGGGAGGCGGTGGTGATCCAAGTGTGACTGTCCTTCTGGAAGGACTCACCCACACCCACCCTTGCTGGAGATGCCACCACCAGCCATTTGGAACGGGCCACTTGTACTCAGGATGCTAAGTTACCACAGAGGGGAGTATGGATGGGGCCAGGGGTCACACAAGCTGGTTAGTGTGGACAGGGAACAAGAACCAGGTTATCTCCCTACTTCTCCAACACACACGTGAGTGCACACACACGAACACAAGACGTTGTCCATGTGACCCCAAATTTGACAAGCACCAGAATTCCTGAGACCACAGCCACCAATCCTGGGAATTCCCAAGACACAAATCCGGATCAAGGCACCCTTTGACCTTGCCTCATGCTGTCACTTCAGACGGAACACCTTAAAACAAGAGACCGAACAACAAGAATCATAATCAATACATAACGGCCGGGCCTCCCAAGGCCTCCCGCCCCAGCCCCATCCATCTGTCTTGCAGTCCTTGTGCATGACACCCAGCCCATTGCCTGCACCCCACCTTGCACCCCAGAAGGATTTAGGATGCAGGCCAGGGGTGAGAGCGAC
>PVJX010040136.1:0-15356 GCA_004027295.1 Dolichotis patagonum | reverse complement strand
CGGTGCACTAAATTAGAAGGGCCTAGTTTTAAGCTACACAATTAAAGGATGATTTGTACATAATAAGAATCAACCAATATGAAGTCTTAATGCATTTCCTATATGTCTTATAGCTAAGTCTTACAAATAAAGTACATAAGAAAAATCATAGAAGTAAGACTAGCAAAGAGCAAGACACGAGGTATCCGAAGTATGAACCGAGGCACTGGAAAGTTAAGGGATTCTGAAAAGTACATTCACAGTTAGTATTCAGCTCTTCTCTCTCTCTCAGTTCACTGATTTTTCCACTACACCAATCTCTTTCTCTGAATTTTTGAGCCTAACTGGACCAATTCCATGTTCCCATTGTAGTCGACAGCCCCAGGGGAGGAAAGTCAAATGGAGTTTTAAGTTAATAATAAAGGAAGAATTTTTCCAGTGTGCTTCTTCATTTCTCCTTCTCTCTTAGATCTCTTTTGCAGGTTACTCAAGTCAGCTAGCAAACTAGGAGGGAAACGTGGATAAAAGGATAGACAGGAGCTACAGCAATGCTGTATGACTAGAGGGTGTCTTTCACCTTCAAAGCACATTGACCATAAATTACAGGATACAGTTTCACAGCTCACATTTCTATGTAATGTCTACTTTTGAGGTCCCTAGCAGAGGAGAATATGTTACATTTTTAAAAAATGTAACCCAAGAGTGTTGTGTTCCCCTGATGTGGAGGAGCTATCACTTTTACTGGTCAGGAATTAAGGATTCACCATTCTCACTAAAGTGAGCTGAGTCTACTAGCATAAAGGTGAAAAGGTGGGCTACCTCCTCCTCAGCCATAAAGGTCTATACAGTCTCCCTGCCCCTACCAAAATCAAAAGCAGTTAGGTATTCGGGTTCAAGCAATATAATCCAACATTTACTTCCGGAAACTACTGTTCAAGGACGGGAGGATGAGAAACCATAGCTAATTTCAGCAGCTATACAGCATTATGACTTGTTATAATATGTAAATACCTCCATGTTAACCAGTAAATGGTGGTAATGTTATATAATTAATAAGGTAAATTCTAGTATATATGGTCCATCTCAGAAACCGCAAACCACAATGTCAAAAATAGTCTTCTGTTTTAGGTACAGGATCTCTTGCAGTCCAGTTACTGGGTTTTGTTTTTCCTTTCTTCCTTGATTAACTTGTACTTTCATTGACATATAAAATTGTACATATGTATGGGTACAATGTAATGTTTCTATATGTGTGTTCATTTTATAATGTCAAATCAAGGTTATTAGTGTTTCCATTGTCTAAATATGTATCATTTCTTTGTGATGAGAATAGTCAAAATCCTCTTTTTATAAGAGTTCACCTTTGTCCACATCATAGTATTTCTCCAGTCATTATATTACTCAGCAGTATATGAGAATTTATCCCCAGGCAAAACTGTAATTTTGCAACTGTTCACCTTTCTCTCTCATTCTCTCTCCCTCCTATTCTACCTGGCCTCTTCTAACCATCATTCTACTCTGAATTTCTATGAAATCAACTTTTGAATATTTCATTCGAGTGACAGAATGTGGTATTTGTCTTTCTATGCCAGTTGTATTTCACTTAACAGCCATGTTAAATCCAGGTTGATCCATGTGGTCACAAATGACAAGATTTCATTCTTTATTGCTGTATAGTGTTCCATTTGTATATACATATTTTATTTTCACATTATGTTTTCAGTTGACAAACACTAAGGTTAACTCAATATCTAGGCTTTTGTGACTGGTGCAGCAATATACATGGGTATGCAGGCATCTCTTTGGCATTCTGATTTCATTTCCTTTAGCTATACAGTATGCTTAGTAGTGAGATTACTGGATTGTATGATGGTTTTAATTTGTGTGTGTGTGGAACTGACAAACTGTTTTTTATAATGACTATAATAATTTATATTTCCACTAATGATTTATAAGTTCACCCTTCTCCACATTCCTACCCATGCTCTTTTGTCTTTTTGATAATAATCATTCTAACTGGAGCAAGATACTATTTATTTCATTGTGGTTTTGACTTTCTTTTACCTAGTAGTCAGTGATATTCAGCATACCAGCTCTTAAATATTTTAACTATAAATATAATTACATATCTGACTGATGATAGAGTTATATAAGATATAATAAGACATAATGGTCTTATGCCACTTGCAAGTATAAATCCTTTAGTATCATGGTGACTAACTCCATAATACTTCACTCCAAGCAATTAGTCTAAGCCTATCGTGGTAAATCTGATTAAGGAATGGGCATACAACTTAGTTCTTCTCAATGCAAAATCATATAAGCCTCCTGGGGTTGCAAGAAAAAGGATTCTGCATGTAAAGAAAAGGCCACCAATGCACAGTTGCCTTTTGGTGCTGTTAGGAGTCAGATGACTGAAGTTGCTGAGCTCACCAAGCTACAGAGTGAGGTCAAAGCCAGCACACTGAGGAAGGCATAGACAGTAAGTATGGAAGCAGCCAGGGTCATCGCAAGTGTATCACGAACTGTGCTTGTGGGAAATAAGGTTTCCTTCTTCCTTCTTTGTGCCAGGGTTTTCTACTCCTTGATTCCAAGGAGATAAGATGGTATAGGATCCCATCCCTAGACTCCTATGGAGGGCTAGGTAGCCATCTCTCAGGAGATAATACCTCCAAGACCCTCACTTTCACTATTTTTTCTGCACACTGATCCCTCATTTTCTTCCTACCTGGTTGCGACTTTTCTTAGTCATAGCCATAAGTGGGCATTTCCTATCTCTTCCCCCAGTTGTTGCTGCTTAAAGAAGGGAGCAGCTCCATATCATGATATAGTGGAGGAAGGAATAGGTTATTTTTCTGGTTTGATTTAAATGTGGAATGTTCAGCATACAAGTAGACAATATGCTATGGATAGTGACTATTACCTTGGTGGCTCACTTCCTCTGCCTGATTTTACTAAAATAAATCTGTCTGCTTCTAAGGCTGTAATTTCCTTGTCTAAAGCTCTTATATTCCCTTAGCTCACAGGGGTAGGAGTGGGGAGACAGGGCATCAAAAAAAAGAAAGAAAATTTACCTCTTCTATGCCATTTCTTACTAAACCAACCTCATCTCAAGAAGAAAAGACCCAAACAGTTTTTATCCAAGAACTATCAACGCAGAATTAAACATGTTTGATATTGTTTTGCTATCATGTTTTATCTGGCATCAATTTTTCCATGAGTTATGCCTTCTAGAAAGAGATTCTTACTCTCTCCAAGTTCTCCAGGAGTTTAGAAACAGTAGTCCTTGAAGCAATGTATTCAGGAGGCACCTGAAGACTTTTAAGGACATGTACAACAGATGTTTTGTTATTGTTGGGGTTAAAAGTACCATTTGAATTTTAACATCTTCAGGGATTTGTTGATACTGACATAACTATAGCAATTGCTACTGAAGTTGATACAATTTAACACACATGTTTAACACACATGAAACGGCAAATAAAGGAGCAACCCTATTTCTTCCTGCAGAATTTGTGAACAGGGATAATCAATTTGAGAAGTTCAATGAAAAGTAAGAAATTTGGAATTCATTAGACACCGTATTTTCAAAGAAGGTATTATAGCCATGACCTCTTCTAAGCAACATAGTTGATACCTGTAGGTTAATGTCAGGGAACATTCTGGCTGAAAGGAGAAAAACGTTCAGGTGGCTTTCCAAATAATGACAAAAACTTTAATGATGAAGATTCACTGCATACTTTGTTAAAAATACTTAAGGAAACCCACCAATAGCAAACTGTAACACTCCTGACTACAGAAATAATAAAATTGAGTTAACTGAAGTCCGGATGTGCCATTAATTTTTTTAAATGCTGAGAATCATAGATATAAACATGATAATTTATAGTATTCAACTTTTCCAGCTGCTGAGTTTTCTTATTCCTCTGCACTTCCACTGTATTACCAATCTCTAGACATAGAAATAGGGGAGTATCTTAAAGATAGCATCTGTGGCATACTGTGTAAGCACACAGGCATCATTCCTGGTTCAGCTTCAACTATAAGAATGGGAAGGAAGCCAGGGGTTTAGCTCAGTGGTGTAAGTGCCTGCCTGGCAGGCATGAGGTCATGAGTTCAATCCCCAGTACCAAAAAGAAAAAAAAAAAAAGGAAGAATGGGAAGGAAATAAAAATGTGGAGTCCCAGCGAAGGCAAGCATTTAACCCAGTTCTCAGACTCTGAGATCCAGAGTAATCAAATCATGGACTGCCCTTCCCTCCCCTTCTCAGAGCACACTGCGATATTTTAATGTAGTGATAATTAGATTTGCCCATAAAGAGATGTTTCCTGAATTATTGTTTGCAGTTGAGTTAGTTATAAAAAAAAAAAAGCAATAGAAAGAGCCCAATTCCCCAGAACTTATCCAAGAGAACTACCCCCTAATCTCATGTTTCTATCCCCTAATCTCATGACTTCTAGTAATATTAACAGGATATGTGTATATTTTTCAACATTAAATTGGAATTTTAAAAACATTTTACAGACACCAGTTTCCTTGCAGTGACTTCTGATAAAAATAAGTAATAGAAGAAAAATTTTTCTTTCTCCCCTATACAGCTTTCAAACAAGCGCTCCATCCTTTGAGAGCTGGGAGCTCTTTGATCCTCTTAAATGAGTAAAATTTTGAAAACAGTTGGAGCTAACAAAGCCACTACAATGAACAGCTCCTCAAGAGAAGGGTGAAAATAAGGACAGACAGTTGGCAGGCCCTGGTGGTCAGAAATCTCATCAGAAATCTAGCAGCAAGGACAAATGCTATGGATAAATCAATCAAGAGGAAAGAACACTTACCAGACCACAGTCAGAGCATTTCTCCTCATGCTTCAGAAGCCCTTGAAGGGGCAGCCTTTCAGAGCAGATACAGGCAGACATCAGGCTCCATGACAGTAGTCTGCGTGCCTTTCTTTAATAAATCCTCAGGTGCTCTTCACTCTATCCCTGCTGAGTTTCTACAGTCAAATTGCAAGATTCAGGGCACAAGGATTACTCTTGCCTCCAGGGATGATGATCTGTGTCATTTAGAACACTGGCTTCTGTAACAAATCTAAAAATTCACAATGGAAGCACAATAGACGTTTACCCCTTATTTACATAATAGTTGTTGGTAAAGAATCCACATGGGTGTTCAGGGAGCCACTTCATCACAGATCTTCAACACATGACTTCCAAGATCACCTTGAAAGTCATCTCCACTCCAGGTAGATGGGCAGGGTAAACATCGTGAAGGAGCTGATTGGGACTTTATAAGCCAAAGCGGGAAGAGGTGTACATGATTCACTTCCCAGTGCACTGGCTTGAACTCAGTCACACGACCACACTGGACACTGGGGAAGGTGAGAAATAAATACAGTTGGCCCTGGTCCTAAGAAAAAATATTTACATAGAGCCCATGTCCTTGCTACCACACTAAACTAGGGGCAGGTATCAGCCTGAAAATTCCTAAGAGTCTTACTAAAATTTTGTGGTGCACATAAGAGGAAAATACAGCTCTAAATAGATCCTTAAGATTCCAGTTTCATATGTCTTTATGTTTATGTAGAAAGAGGAAACTATGAAAGTTCATTTCTTTTCTGCCTTGGCATCATCCAACCCAGGATTTCTTAATCAGCAACTGACTCTAGAGTTCAAATTTCTTTCTGGATCTACATACAAATAATATAAAATACCAAAAATGCTCTTTAATAAAGAATGGAAACATACCACAAAAATACACATTCCGAATTCTAATAGTGAAAAATAAAAAGCAAGCATGAGTCATTGTTTTGTTCAAATCTAGTAACACTATTTATCTACTAAGACAAACACCCATAAACCTGATGCTCCTTCCTGGGCCCTCCTTTGCCTGAACTTGACATGATGGAAAATAATGAGGCCAGGCAGAATTTTCTTTGCTCTGAGACCATGAAGTTTTCTTTTCTTTTTTTTTCATTTTCCTTTTTTTAAGTGCAGCACACTACATTTAGAAAGGTCTCAATTTTGAATAACAGAGTAGGCTCCCTAAACTCTCAGCTGTGTGTCTTCAGGCTCCTCATGTATAAAAATGAGAGTAAAATTAAGACAAATAAGACATTACAAAGAATGCAACCCAACATCAATACTAGTGTGGCTTAAATGCTGGAATTAGTGGCAGACCTAGGGAATTTTAAATAACCATAAGCCCTAAGATGGCACCTTCTTTGGAATTTGATCAACTGTGGAAATGTGGGATAAAATAATTCTCCCTAAATTTTAAGTGGTAGAGAACAGATAGGATATAATAAGGAAGGGCTCTTCCCTGGGCCCTCCTTCAACTTACAAATTTCCTTTTGTCACTGAAAATAATTCTTCCAGAAAGCTTCTGTGACCTGACCAGACTGGCTAACTTCCTGAACTGTGGTTCCACTGCCCATCCACCAACCTGTGTCTGCAACTCTCATTACATTCACCAAGGAGCCAGTTGACTGCTCATTCATCTTGGCAGTGAGCACATTTTGTGGCAGAATTTTGCCTTATTTACATCCTTGCCAGTTTGACAAACATTTGGTACTTAGTAGACCATTTATGAAGAAATGAATGAGTGCTGATACCCAGGAGATGTCTGTGCTCTGTGCAGAATTATAGATCTCAGGGTAGGAGGGAAGCCATGCTCACACCTACTAAATCCAGCTCCTTCCAAACCAGTCATTAAAGTCTCCATCAGAAAGCTTTTAGCAAAGACTTCTGACAGCTTTCTCTAAGATACTATAGAAAAGAGTGGCAGTTAGACTGAGAGAAGCAAAGAGCATAAGAAGGCCACAGTTCCTTTTCACTGATACTATTGAGAAAGGATCTGGGTCAATGAAAATTAAGTATATAAATAATATATATATATATATATATATATATCAGAATGGAGTTAATTTTTTCCTTTTCACTCAACACTGGAAAGGGTTATTTTCTCAATAACTTATGGCAGCTTGCTTTCTACAGTAGCTCTTTAAATTGAACTCACAAGGTAATAGTTTACATCAGAGCACCTGAAGCAATTGGAAAAATTACTACATGAGGAAAAAGAGAAGGCGCTAGCCAGAAAAGCCATTGGATCTGTTTTCATCTTTTTTCTGAGATTATGTATCATTAAGCACAGTATTTTTTCCCAGACCTAAAAGATTCAAACAAAGACTAACAAATCACACAGTAAACCAGCAATAGGCTTAGCAATTACTCCAAGCTAGAAGATGTATTTCTTGTGGGAAATGGGATGTGAGTACTGAGATTTTTAAATTCACCTCAGGATGCTGCTGGGCCATGCTGTCAGTAACAGGAAAATTCCAAGCTATTTGGTATTCTCTCCCAGGTGAGCTGGGCATCATTATTTCCTGATCACTGTTGTTAT
Organism: Dolichotis patagonum; assembly: GCA_004027295.1. NCBI lineage: Eukaryota > Metazoa > Chordata > Mammalia > Rodentia > Caviidae > Dolichotis > Dolichotis patagonum. The sequence continues at coordinate 7,982 of PVJX010040136.1, read as the reverse complement.
TTAACATTCAGTGACTATCCATCAGGGTTAGGTTCTGTTCTGATTCTATTAAAGTCACTTCTCTCTTCAACCTGTTTGTATCTCAGAATGAAAAAAGGGAAGAAACACAGGGAAGGAAATGTTTTAGAGATATGTTGTGGCCTTGGACATGGCTTGCATACTTGGGCAAGCCTGGCAGCATTCATAAAGAAGGAAATTTCCCCTTCAAAAGACAAGAGACTTTAATATTCAGGCCATTTCACAGGTGCATGCCAGAGGCCAGGCAGTAAAGGCATTCTCACCCTCAGAACGATTACACGTCACCAACAGTGTGAGATCCTATATCAGTTTCATTTGAGGATAACCTTTACTATTTTTTTTTCTTTTTGTTCTGGCATATAAATGACTGGTTAGGCTAAGTGTTTTGTCAATGCAGGCAGCAAACACAGCAATCTAAAAAAAAAAAAAGAAGAGCATAAGAGAATGAGGGAAACCTTGAATGAACAATATAGAGAAGAATTTAAATGCATGAAACAGGCTCAAAGAGATTTCCAGGAAATTAAAAACTCCATTGAAATCCAGGAAAACAACTTGAAAGAAACTGAAGATAGACTTTCAGACCTGAAGACAGAGTGGAAGCTAGCAATTGCAAAAAGAAAGATCTCTTAAAAATAACAAAGAACCACGAAATAACAATTCAACAGCTGCAAGATGACACAAAGAAAAATAATTTAAGAATAATAGGCATCAGTGAAAAAGCAAGAGTCAACACAAATGACATAAAGAGACTATTTACGGAAGTAAAAGCAGAGAACTTTCCAAACATGGGAAAGGACTTGACATACAGAGAAGTAAGGTATATAGAACTCCAGAAAGCCATAACCAAAATAAATCTATAACCAGATATATAATAATCAAGATCCCAGAAATTCAATGCAAGAACAGAATATTAAAAGCTGTTAGAGAAATAAAACAGATCACCTATAAAGGAAAACCCATCAGAATCATGACAGACTTCTCAACACAAACCATCAACTCAGGAAGACCTTGGAGCAAAGTATTTGAAGTCCTGAAAGAAAACAACTTCCAACCGAGACTGATGTGTACTGAAAAACTATCTTTCAAAATTAATGGAGAAATAGGATACTTCTATGACACAGAACAACTGAAGGAATTCATGACCACCAAACCAACCTTAAAAGGAGTACTAAAGAATATTCTAGAGAGAGATAAAAATGGCTATGGCCAGGAACAGCAGCAGAGATCACTGAGCAGGACAATTAAATAGAGTTGAAATGTAGGGAGCCAAAGGCAGGAAAAAAAGCATGGCAGAGATGAACCAGTGTATGTTGGTCATTACCATTAATGTAGATGGCTTCAATTCACCAGTAAAAAGAAACACAGGCATAGTAGTTCAGAAATAAGATTCATCAATATTCTGTATACAAGAAATATATTAACTTGAAAGGAAATTCATAGGCTGAAGGTCAAAAGAGAGAAAACAATGCTCCATGTGACAGGGAACTAGAGAAAAGCAGAAATAGCTTACCATTCAACTGCAGAATGGATAAGAAAGACACAGCATTTGTATACAATGGAAAACTCAGCTCTGAGGGTTTTGTAGGTAAATAGATGCACATTATGATTATGTTCTTGGGTGAAATGATTCAGACTCACATAAGTGAACATCATGTTGTCTCCCTACCATAAAATACTGAAAGAGTTCATGGGATTCAAAATGTACAATAGATATTGTGAAAGTGATAGGGAAAGAAATGTCTGAAAAGGAAAGTTGGTAGCCATTGTTGGTTCCCTATTGTCTTGTTTTGAAGTCCTATATCATTTTCATTGTTTTGTTTTCATTGGTTTTATTTTATTATATTTTATGGCCTGGGCAGCTATTTTGAAGATAATAAGATATATTATGGTAGCCATCTTGATTTCCTATTATCTTATTCTGAAGTGCTGTATCACTTTCACTGTTTTATTTTGATTGGTTTTATTCTATCCTGCTTTATTTGACTTTATTATGTCTGATGTTGTGGACAGCTATTTTGAAAATAACAAGAGGCATTATGGCAGCCATTTTTGGTTTCCTATTATCTTGTTTTCAAGTCCTATATCACTTTCACTGTTTTGTTTTGATTGGCCTTATTCTGTTTTATTTTGTTTGTTTTTATTCTCTTAAAAAATAAAAAAGAGAGAAAATGAAAGAAGCAGTCTTCATCCAAATGTTTGCATTTCTTATCTTTATAGGTCTCCTGTGATGATACACTCATATTTGGTTTCCTGTATTCTTGAGGAAAATGAATTCAGTCCATCCTTTTATAATATTAAGAAGTAAAAGTTATCTGAAACATTGTCTTAGGTCTTATTAAAAGTCAAAAACGGACCCAGATGGTTATATTTAGACTTTATCTCATTAAAAAAAAAAACCTAGAGTAATCTGAAACCAAGATGTTTAGGGAGAAAGAGATTTTTCAGAAATCTCTGAAAGGATAGTTTGTTCTACTGAGATATAAAAAAGTGACAAAATGATGATTGGATACACAGGAGCAACACTGCAGAGAGGACAGCAGTGGGCTTCTTGTTACCTAAAATTCTGCAAAACAAACCTCAGTTTGGAGGGAGATATCCAATTCTAGGCTTTGGCATTCCTTTTGGTACCTAGATGTTAACCGAGGTCACTTTGCTGTTGAAAATCAAAATAAAATTGGCTTGTTTTGATGTCACATCCTATGGGAAATCCACACCCTTCTCAAGAGCATATGAATTCCCTTGCAGCTTGTGTTTTTGGTCACATGAGTCCATGCTGGCTGGCATCTCTACCTCCCTCTCATTGTGCTCACCTTCCTTCCCAGCTCTTTCTGCCCACTACTAATCCAGGGTTAAAACACCCTGAGATCTCTAAAGCACCTTTCAAGCATATAGAGTTGGGTAATTTTACTGATTCTTCATAGTAAAATCAAGATGTTATTACACTGCATCAAAGTACAAGCCAGCAGATATATCTGACAGTTAAATGGCCCTGTCCCTACACAGGGCCCCCAATAATACCTGCTGCACACTCAAGGCTCACACATTTGCCAAAGAGGCTTTCCTCCTTGAGCCCAGTAGAGTCTCCTAGTGCTCTTCTCCTCCCAAATTCTTTTCACATTCTTCTCCCAAAGCTACTTATAGCTTCCTATTATTTGTTTGCTCTATGATTGATACATAAAACACACATGCTTGATGCATACATTTTGGTGAGTTTAGATATATGTTATACTCCTAATACCATCACCACAAAGTACTAAACTCAACTATCCCTACCAACACTGTATTTTCTTATCTCTGTATTTTTAAGAATATTTATTGTGAGATCCATGCTCTTGGCATATTTTAAAATACATAATGCCATATTTTTATCTATAAGCACCACATCATACAGTAGATCACCCGAACTTATTCTTCACTCGTAACTGAAACTTTACATTTCAATATTCCTTTTCATTTTTAGCACAGGGAAGTTAACTATCTACAGCTTTTCCCTAGCACACCAAGGGACCCATTGGGACATTATCTTCAACAATTCCTAAAGCAATAAATTTTTCACTCAACCATACAATCCTTAATTCCCAATCATAATCTTCATTCAAATTTTCATTACTTCATGCATTAGCAAGATTCTTCCCTGCTTCTAGCTTCTTTCAGTTGTAATTTAATCTGATGCCAGCAGATGCATCTCCTAAAAACCTGCTTCCATGAAGTCACTCACACTCCCCCTCTCAAACACCTCCCTTCGCTCCTCACTGCCACTCACATTTGCCAACACATTTTCAAACTTGATTTTCCCAAAGAAAAATATTGAAAAGCATAAAAAGTATCTCAGTATATCACCAAAAGAGAATGCTGATCAAAAAATAAATCTACAATTAATACATCATTAAACAAGAGCTGTTAAGTGCACACAGGTCAAGAAATTATGTTTCCTACACATGATAGTAATTAACACAAGATATCCGTGGCACTCCACATGCTTCCTAGATACAGCCTAATTAATTACCCAGATAAAGATATTACAAGTCTTTCTTTTGATATCAGTGGGTCCATTAAATTTCCCACTTGGTTAACAAGGTAATTTCCTGGACTCCTCAGTTTCTGAGTAAGGTGGAAGGAAAGGAAAGAGCAGCAGAAATGTCAAACTAGAGTTACTTTTAGTCCTTCCCTTTCCCTGAGAATCTTAGGAAAAATCTACAAGAGTCACTCAGACTGTGGCCATTGCTCCTGGGAAAGGGGGGTTGAGAAGGTTGGCACAGCATCAGCCAACCTCTGCCTCTAACCCACAGTCACCACTCTTACACAAACACTCTGGGTGTGGACACACCAGCACTATCCCTAACAAGTGCACTGCAAGAGGTCAGGTCTCCCTTGGGGTAACAAGTTCAGAATCTGTCTGAAGCTGATCTATATGCTCTGGCTATCAAATAACTCTCCTATAAAGGAAAATGCTACAAACCTCTGAAAGATCCATATCACATTCTATTCCTTTGCTTTCCTGGATTTTCGTTTCTGCACATACACAGACCTTTGCTAGAACTTTATCATTGTTCTGTGAGAGCATTCAGGAACCTTGGGTCAAGACCCACAGATTTGGGCATCTAGCTCTGTTGTCACCAATGAGATTGGAAATTCTGGCCTACTGGGTAGCTAGGTTTATAGAAGTCTAATTTTACTACTAGTCTAGAGTTGAAATATTGAAAGTTCCTACTGAAAACCCCTGGAGACAATCCCTACTGTCACTGTCAAATCACTAAACAGTATAACAAGGGCTACACAACTGTATTGCAGGCAAGAACATCAACTCAATTCAGTTGAATTACAGCTCAACACTTCTGTAACCTTAAGAGTCAAAGGAGTTTTGTGGAAAGCCTTGAACCCTGTAACCAGTTGTGACTGGGTTCAATTCATAAGTCTTTGAGATGAAAGGTACAAATAAATTTGAAAGTACGCAGCATAGAGTAACTATGAATAAGTAGTATTTCCTTAGCACCATTCACTCGGTGACCTTTACTACCACTGTAATCAGGACTATAATCATGGCATCTGATTCCTAGGGTGACACAAAGTAAAGCAATATTTTGGCTTCAAGTATTAAAAACTATCGTAATCTATATCCACTGGAGACACTGGAAAGACGTTACAAGATTTTCTAAGCTCCAAAATTTTTAAATCTACTCTAATAGTTCTCACATTGCATACCTTCCCCATACACCTTCATAGTCACCAGTGTTTTTCTTTCATGTTCAAATAATCAGAATTAGACTCTTGGACATCCTGTCCAAACTCCGTCCCTACTCTAGAGAGTAAAAATGATACTCTTTACCATTTTTGCTGTACTCTTGATTAAAAGAGGACACTACTGGGTTCAATGTCTATTTGTCAACTAACAAGGAAAGGGCAATGTCGAAGAATTTTATTCTTCATGAAGGTAAGAATTCCTAAAGAAATACTGAAGTGGAAGCAAAGTCTCAAGACTGTCTTCCCCTTCTGAGTCCACTGAGATTTATAGAGAAATATTAAACCTGTATTCTATAATGGACACTAGCCCTCAACATTACATCAGCCCTGTGAGACAAGGTTTTGTTTTACAACTGAGAAAACTCAAGCCCAGAATAACCTAGATTCAAAAGAGAGCTAAAGAGCTATCAGCCCAGCCAGCAGACTGTGGGGAAATAGTAGTTAACTATTCAGAAGAAGCTAGGTATCATTAGAGGCATTTCCTGACCTGGAGCAGCTGTGGTCTGGGTATGAGGAATTAGGTGCAGCAGAAATGAGGGGATGAAGTCAGAGCCCCCAGTCTTGGATCCCTGGCTTTCTGAGAGAGGACCATGGCCAAAGGACCTGTGGCAGAAATAATGCCATGTCCTCGTTCACCCTATTTGCCTTCTTGGTCCAAAACCTCCTGCAGCTTGGTTTGACCATGTGACTCACTCCTATGTGGGCAGACATGAAACATGCTACCTGAGGCCTGATCCTAAGGCTGCCTTTACAAGCCCACATATTCTCTGTCTTTGTCTCCAAGCCAGGGGCAGCAAGTCCAGGGGTGTCTCCAATGCCCCAGAGGGCAGAAGAGTCCTGGGCTCCTGAATGACTGCATGGAACAGAGCACCGGCCTCCCCATCAGCACTGATCTGTGACTGAATGAAGATAAACCTCTGTTATGCTGAGCCAAGGATACTTGAAGATTGCACCCAGCATGTCCTAATGCAGACCTTTCCTCAGTAATTCCACCATTTAGGCGAGGGCTTTGGCCTCCCTCCCCTTTCTTCTCACTCCTCCAATGAACTCTTGTTGTCTTTCCACTGCTCATTAGCACTTCCACCTCAGCCTGCACTGAGAAAATTTAAGAAGATGAATTTAAATCAGTCATTTTTTTTTCTTGTTAGCAGCTCTGGTTTTAAGACAAAGAAAAAAAATTTTAAAATAAAAGCTCAGTGGAGTCAGAGAAGAGGTTAAAATTACTGCTGAAAATGAGGCTTGAAAATCATCTGTGGATTTCAGTTTTCTGCAATCTTTCTTCCTTTAATTAATCAATAATTCTGTCTGTTGCCAAGGAGCACAGAGTAGAGGGCAACTCTAGCCTGCACATTTTTCTGTTCTCTTTCTGGGTAGTGTGAATTCATATCCTTCAGGAAACCTGTGAAAGATGAATGCTGACAGCCACCACTGATGGACAGACGTCTCCACATGTCACCTCTGCTTCTACTGCAAAGCAAATGGTCATAGAATCTAATCAAGTTAGAAATCATCTGGCCCTATTTGGTTATTTTGCACAGGAGTAAATCAAACACTCAGAGAGGGAAAATTAATTCTCCCACAGCCACTCAGCAGTGCCTGAGACCAGACCTCCTGCCTTCCAAATACGATGTTGAAAATATGTACTTTAAAAAAAACACAGGAGAGATGTGAAAATAAAATTTCATGTGTATTAAAAGACTAGCAAAGAATACACTAAAATATCAGGCAGAACCTATAAAAGAGTCAGGCATCCCTGAAAATAGCATTGTTCAGTTATTTTTTAGAACAAGGAAGGAAGGAGAAGGAAGGAGGAAGGAAGGAAGGAAGGAAGCAAGCAAAAGGAAGGAAGGGAGAAAGGGGGCAGGATGGGAGGATTAGAACTCTGATTCTCAGCACAACTACCTCTGTGAGGTCGATAGCCCCTATGTCAATTCCCAAGTCATGGCAGATATAACTTGAGGAGGTTCTTCTTAGATACCCGATGCTGAATCTCAAGCATGAAATCTTGGTATGGATTTAAAAGTTCTCAGCTCTAATATCCACATGAAAATTGGCAACAATCATACCTTGTGCCAGAAGTAATCCTTCAGAAGCATTCTCTACAGCACACAGATGGAAGAAAGACACTCCTGGCTGGCTATTCACCCCTAAGTGGGGGTAGCAGTTAAGATAGAAAGGGAAGGTGAGAGATTTATAACCTTCCACCTTTAAGTTCTTCCTCAAGGATCAATCCTGGAAGCAAAAGTGTTAACCCAAGAAAAATCAGCTCATGAAACCCATCCAAAGGCATATTTGAATAAGAGTCAGACCTAAAGGTGTAAGAGAGCCCACTTTAACTGGCCAAATCTAGAGCCAAATCCTCTTGTATTTAGAAACTTCTCCCCAGATCAGATAATATTACTCAAATATTTCAAACTCAACCTCATATCTAGAGCTCTGGAGACAAATATTAGGACTGTCATTCTCAGGCCTCCTTTTACGGGTCAGTTTCATTTTTTAAGAGAAACACGGCATCCAGTTCTTGGAAAGGGGCAGTTTAGGAGAAATAATCTTAGTTAATGATTGAGCTAAAGTCAGCCTCTGCTGGAGTCCCTGTAATCTCTCCCAGACCCAATACAGTTCTCCATCTGGATTCCCAAAGACCCTGAATCAAGCAGGGACCCATCAAGGTCCATTTCTGGTGAACAGCTCAGATAAAGAGACTTTATGAAGGGAACACTTAC
>PVJX010040135.1:0-15353 GCA_004027295.1 Dolichotis patagonum | reverse complement strand
ATCAGGCCAGAAATCTGGTATTCCATGAATGTACTGAGGGTCTTCCATTGACTACCCAATGTCTTTAGTCAAAGGCATGGTCACACCCAGCCATATCCTGAGCAGTTTGAGTGAGGCTAGACCTCTCCCTGATCTCTTCTCAAAGACAGTATTAGCACCCCCCAAAAATGTCTGGAAAATATTGGGGCATTTTTGTGTTGTCACAATGCCTCAAGGTGTTTTTTGTGTGTATGTGTGTGTGTGCAGGACTTTGGATTTTGTAAATCCTGAAAAGCAGGTGACACATCCTAGTCATTGAGGAAAATAGTCTACACAGCTCAAATATCCAAAGATATTCCACTAGGCAGTAAAGGTTTCCCTTCTTTATCATGTCCTGAGAAAAGCTTCCAACTTACACAGATAACTTTGAAGGTAACATGCTATGTACTTTTGTATAATATGTATTTATATATTTTTATTTAATAAACTATAACATATTTAATATGTTTTAATATACCATGTTTGAGTTGTGTTTTTATACAACACAATTTTCTTGGAAAGCAGTTATCACGTGTAGTAAAGAGAAGATTGATTTTATTTTGCTTGGAACATCAGCAATTGTAGCTTATCACTTCAGAAAATCATATTGCCAACAACTTCGGCATGTGGAATATGACAGTCTCCTGTCCACTACACCAGCATCAGTTGGCACAGGTGATTCCCACATTCACAGAGATGTTATATGTTCTATATTCAAGGTAATTCGTCTTCTGATGTGGCTGGGCCATGCTGCGTTATACCAGAGTTTTCCATTCATTTCTCCTTCATATTACATATAGCACATCATTTTGGTTTTTTTGTATATTGTTTGTGTGTGTGCACATGCATGCATTAACCATAATTTTCATTTCAGGACAGAAAAGGAGAATTTTGAGATATTTCTTATATGAAGGGGCAACTGATAGTATTGATAACTATAGTATTCTCCCATCAGAGTGCAAATTCCTGTCTAGGATACTTGGATGACCAGGTAAAAAAGCATTCTTTACCTGTTACTTCCACTGAGGGTCCCCCATGACAAAAATGACTTGGGTACCTGTTATGATTTGCGTCTGAATGTCCCCTTGAAACCTCCTCATGCGGCCATGGAGGCATGTTTTGGAGTCAGGCTTCTAGAGTTTGTGTCTGATTCGATAAGTGTGAATGCTACACCCACCTTGGAGAGGGGAGTCTACATACATTATAAGGGGCAGAAAGAGTCTTTGTGCACTCTTGCCCTTGTACTCCTCATGTTTTGCTCTTGTTGCTTTTGCTGTCTACTGTTGCCGCGAACTGTTGCCCTCAGCCATGAGCCACCCTGCCTTGGATCCAGCTGATTATGGACTGAAACCTGCATACACTGTGAGCTGAATAAACCTTTCCTTTTTTCATTTTGAAAAGTAACCAACACAACACCTAACTGTCAGCTCTTTAGATAAACATATCCAAGCAATGTACTCACCACAGAATCCTTTGTTTTTCGAAACAAGGCAAGACACACACAATTCTACCACAATTCTTGTTAGTACTTTAATACAAAGGTCTTTAGTTAATCCCGCCATACTAGGTCACCCAGCCCATCCTGAAGGTTTCTGTAACCTGAAATTATAATGAGAAAGTTTAATATTTTTTGTTCCTTTCTTCCTAGGAGGGCCACTTGTGCAAATTTACTAACTCCTATGTTACACTGTCTCAGCAAAAACCTCACTGGGCACTCCACCAAAACCAACACTCATTTGTAAATATATTCTCTCTTTGGGGCCAATTGAAGTTTTGTAACAGGAAGTAAAACAGGAATTATCTGTTTTCCACCATTGAAAAAAGGGAGCATTTGAGTCCAAATACTACCATAACAAAAGGAGGAAACGGAAAATTCTGCAGCTGTATTCTTTCTTACTTAAGCAAGGTAACTAGAGTCACCCTCTGGACAAGCCAAGAGAATACTACTTATAATTCAGACAACATTTTATAACAAATATGAACTAAAAATCATTTATGTGCAGGTACACATGTGAATCCAAGACCTTCACCCTGCGCTACATTCTCAGCTTTATTTATTTTTATTTATTTATACAGTAATTTGCTAAGTTGCTAAATCACCTGAGCTGGGTTTGAACTTGCCACTCCCCCATCTTAGCCTCCCAGAGTCCCTGGATCATAGGTGGGCACCATCATACCCAACCTTGTTCTATCATACCCAACCTTGAGGCACAAAAGAATCCTTTTAAAACACACAAAAACTCACACATGCTCACCCACAAATTGCCGCCTGCTGCATACTCAGTTGCTTACTAATGGGTCATGGCTAAGTATTTTAAAATTTTATCTAGCACCAAAAACTCCATTTTGGAATTATTAACCACCACTGGCTTATTAGCCTCTTTATTTCTGAACTCAAAGGAATAACTTTGAGAAACTGGGGAAGAGCCAGAAGCTTCAAAAGTACCAGTTTTAGGATGTTTTCCTCACCATAGTAGGAAAACTAATGTCTCTTTCAGTTCTGATAGCTCACACCACAAAAGTCATTCTTCTTTTCCCCTAGCAATCACTGAGCATGTTACCTGTCCCTCCGAGGGTGCCTCTGAGCCTGGTAGAACATGCCAGCCTTTGGCAGGATAGCCCTCCTTCATACTCCTCAGAGCTAATCCAGTGAGGGCCACACATAGATCTATAAGGAAAGCAGCTGTGAGTTTCTGCAGCCAGAATAACCAGTGCTTGATACTACAATGGAGCATCTCCAGGCAGAATACACAGGACAGTCATGGGTACCCCCACTGGCCACCCATCAGAGTATATATATTAAGACTGGTGCCCATTACACGTTATCTATATCAGTGAACATGCACTACAGAAGCACATTCCATGGTTAAAACCACACACAGGAGAACCTTTCTGTTAACTTATTCCAAACAAACAACTTTAGTTTAAAAAAAAAATGGATGCCTCTTGTGCCTACTTCTAAGACTGTACTGCCATGTTATATAAGCATTATAGCACCATGTGCAGTGTCTATGGCAGGTCTGTACTGTGTGCTCCAAAGGACAGAACTTTACTAACAACTTAACATTTTAGAATGGAGTTTGGGTTTCAGTAGGAGCTATAGTAGTCTAGAAGGTCCAATATGTATCAGCTGGATATAAATTACCTTCATTGATCACTGATAGAGCCCTGTAAGTGCATGCTGAGGATATTGTGGAGTGAGCCAACATTACAACAGTGTGAATACTGTATAGCCGAAGAAAAGGTCAAAATTAAATAAAGGAAGACAAAATGACCTGACAAAGGGTAATGTTTCTTTGATGCCAACCTTACTGAATGCGATAACAAGTATAATAACAATTTTCACACACGCCCTCCCACATAATACTAGAAATCAAGGTTGAGGTAAATATGAGAAAACACGTGACTAGCAGGGGCTTTTACGTGGACAGAAAGGACAAGGAGCTCATAGGTGGGAGAAGGAGGTTCCCCCATACTAATACACCTATTTAGCATTTGGAAGGAAAAACACTGAAACTTTCTCAGCAAGAACAATGTGTATAAGAAGAGGTGAGAAGATAAATTTGGCAGTGGAATTATAAATACATGCCACAAAACATCACAGTCATTTATTCAGTCCAAATACATCAAAGATTCTCACTATACCCTTGAGAAGATCTCTAAAAATTAACAGCGAGTATTTTAGTAGAAAAATACAAAGAGCTTTTCCAAAATCTACTTCACTACACGAAAGGAACCGCAGACTTGCTGTTTTGGTTCTAGATCCAAAGCGTACACTGCCAAGTCTAAATATAGGACAAGTATTTATAGCTCAGCAAGATTTACATGGTCAGTAATGCTTCCTAGAAGAGATACTTCGGTGATTTGGAAACAAAGATCTTATGGTTACCAAAACACTAGGGCGGTGGGGAGTGAGGAGAAAAGTTACTGATCAAAGGTTACAAAATTTCAGCTAGGAGGAAAAGAATTTGAGATCTATAGAACAAAAAGGTAACTACAGTTAATAATTATATATTTTTATATTTTAACACAACTAAGAGTGAATTTCAAATGTCTCACCATTAAAAAATGAAAAATGTGAGGTGATGACTGTTATTTTTGCTTGGTTTACTGATGCAATGTTGTATACATGTATGGAAACATCAGTACCCTATAAATGCATATACAATTATGATTTATCTACCAAAAATAATAATAAATTTTAAAGTAGAATTTTAAAAATAAGAAGAGGAGGAATGGAAGGAGAAAAGAAAGGCTAATGAATAGCTACTATCTCTGACAGTGTATCAGACCTGTTTGTTGAAATAAAGTGAAGGAGCTCAAATCAAAGGCAAAAGAACTTGGAAGAGAATTTGACAAATAGGTCCTATTTTCACCTTCCATTTTCAAATAATCCTGTTGTACTGTCTCTGATAATATTTCCAATGACACATCTCCTGAAATTAACTTGATTTGAGAAACTGATACGAGATTTACAACTTCATTTCTCTTTATAACCTGTGAACTCTTTCCATAGGCAGAGCCTCTTGAGATCTCTTAAGACACCAAACAGCAGGTTGAGCAAGGTTTGGGGTGAGGCAAGATTTAAAAAGTAGAAAATAAGCAACTTTTAATCTGGGCACGGTGGCACATGCCTGTAATCTCAGCACTCACAGGTCAAGGCAGAAAGATCATTGTATGTTCGACACCAGCCTGGGCTACAAAGTGAGCTCAAGGCCAGCCTGAACTGTATAATGAGACTCTGTCTCAAAAAGGAAAAAAGAAAGAGAGACAAAGAAAGAAAGAAAGCAACTTTTTGCTGAATGTGATTAAAATTTTCTTGCAAAATCAGAAAAAGAAGTTATAACAACAGCAAATTACAACTATAGTTTTATTTCCTCCTTCAAGTTATTAACAGAATTTCTGACTACTATACTTCACTACAAGATCATGATCAGAACAGCAGAGAAAGGATGTTTTATTCCCCTCCTCAGAGACTCCTGTAAGACTCCAGGCAGGTCTTACCCTCATGGGGCATCAGTTTGGTGCTAAGTCATAGTAATAGAAATATGACCTGGCATTTGTTATTTTTTCTCTTTTTATTTTTGTCTTCCTTTAAAAAAGATATTAAACTAACATCAACTCTAAGAATGATCATTTGGGAAAGGTAAATAAGAATCTGTCAAAATTTACAGCGTACCTTTTTACACATGAGGCATAGATTTCATCAGAGGGTTTCCCTTGGAATTCACATTAGCCTTATTAAGTAGTAACGCTCATTCTCCTGTGTGTGAAGATTAGGATTCAAACAACTTAGGGACACTTTGCATAAACTCAGTGAGGGCATAGACTTGTGCTTGAGCTCCTCCTAACTGCTAAACCGGGATTGCTCTCTCTGTCAGTGCAGTCTCCTCGGGGAGTCATGATGTCATCTTTGCAGAGTACTTTGAAACTATTCAGAGACAAGCCAACAGGCAAATTCTGACACATTTTTTCTACAGGATGCAAGACACAGCTGTTTTTTTTTTTTCCTCACACACAGAAACTTTCCCTCTAGCCAGGCCGGTTCTATAAACTTGCTATACAAGGATGAAGGAGTCATCATTTAGAATGTTTGTAGACTGACTGTGTAGGGTTTTAAGTAGTGTTTCTACGATTCAATCCTCTCTCCATCTGTTCTTTGTCCTTTCTTACAAGTGCTGGTAAAGAGAAGAAAGCGAGAAGGAAGAAATGTAAACAGAGAAAACTAAACAATAATCATCTTTCTTGCAGTCGCTTATTTTCTGACAACTGGAGATCCAGACTTCACCAAAAGAATCTGACTGAAACATACCTGCCTATGTATTCACTCAATTCTACCATTAGAATTGCCCTTGTATGTATAAAAACTACAAATTTTGCCTTCATGGTACTTGCTTCTCGTAGTAGAAAAGAAGTAGGTTTGACTACAAGGAAAGATGTTTGTGACTTTTGGAGCCACGGTTAAAAAGCAAAAAAGGCAAATGTGAGACACTGTAGAAGTCGAAGGTAGCCCCTCCCCCATGTCCAGTAGTCCCTCCCCATCTACGGAGCCCCTCCCCCACATCCAGGAGCCCCGCCCCATCTCAGGAGCCCCTCCCCCATCTCCAGCTCAGTATTCCCCCAAAGTCTACCCGCGTTGAAACTTCTGATCTGTGCTTCCAGATGGTCTCCCATTTTCTTCTTCCAAAAGTAAAGCCAAGTCGGTTTAGGAATAACCATTGATTATCCATCAATTTGGATCAATAACCATGGATTCTTCAACTTTACAGAGAAAACTCATCAAAGGATTGAAGCTCCTTATTGGTAGCATTTTCATGAATTACTTGTTAAGCAAAACAGTAAGACCTAGAAAATTACTGTGAGTAATTTACCTTCTAAGAGTTCAATTTCTCCTAGGGCAGAGGAACATAATTCTTCAAATTGCCAAATAGAATTTAAATTTTCACCAAGTATTAAGGTTATGCTCACTATGTTTTAGCAAAATAACCACAGCCTGCACCTTGTTATCTTATATGCTGAAATCATAATTTTTTGTGTGTTAAAAAACATACTTTCCCACACAACTCATTCAAGAGCTCCTGTAAGATTTCAGTAAAAGACCCAGATCCTGCTAAAAAGACTTCAGTTACAATGAAATCCCCTTAACTCTTTGATCTGTCTATCTGTTTATTCCAGACTTCTGACTCTAGGAATCATTAAGTGGTCTTTCCTTTCTTAGATGGCAAACTCTGTCATGCCTCATAATTGAGTGGGCACTCGTTAAATGAATGCTATAGTACTCTGAGAAATAATACACTTCCTATTGGCAGCAAATCCAAGAGAAACTTCCTTAGAAGAGAGGACTGTCAATTACCACTTAACAAGCCTGAGTTGGCTCCACAGAAAAAGCCAACAAAACCATAACAGTTTGGTCCCCAGGAGCAGCCCCGTTGCTATCTGGCTGCTGCCCTCTTGTCACCTGGCACACTGCTGGTCCCACAGAAGCTTCTTAACAAGTCCTTGTCAGTAGATTGATTCACAAAGGCATGAAACCGGTGATATGTAATCCATCACTGGATAGGTAGGTGCCAGCTGGGTTCCCCACAGTCTGACTGTGCCCAGTTTCTGACCTCCCATGGTCCTTGGCTCTCCTACAGTTGACAGATCTAACTATGTGTGAGACACTAGGCCAAGAGCAAGAAACACAGACCACAGACTCGGAAAACTGTTTTCAAACACTGACCAGAGATTTGTTTTTGTTTCTCCGACAGCTGCTATGAGATCCCTTTTTCTCTATGAGTGAACTCTCATTCAAATTTTCCCACACAGCTTTCCATCTCTACTACCTCGGGCCAGAGCTATTGGCTCAACACCAAGTGATTCACAAGGGAAGTGCACTTTAGACTCACCTGGGAAGCCTCAAAATGCTCACGCTCAGGCCTGCTTCCCAACATTGTTACAGTAGAGTAAAGCTCCAACATTTATATCCTTCTAGGCTTGCCGGGAGATTTTACCATGCCGCTATGATAAAAAGCCATTGTTTTAGCTGGGTGTGGTAGGGCATGTGCCTATAATCATTCCCAGCAGTCTGGGAGGCGGAGGCAAGAGGACTAAAAATTCAACCTAGCCTGGACAACTCAACAACTTGTTGAGACTGTCTCAAAATAAAAAATAAGAAAGGATCTGAGATACATGTCAGTGTTCAGACCCTGGATTCAGTCCCCAGTACCACAGTAAGTGAATAAATAAATAGTCTCACATCATCCAAACCCTGGTCCATACCTGTAATCCCTTTGCCTGTGAATTATTTATGATCATCACCATCACAACAACATCATAAGCAAATGTCATCATTATTAGCAATAATAGCTAATACACACTGATAACATTATATGCTAAGTATTGTTTTTAGTGGTATAATTGTATAAATGCATTTAATCCTTATAAAAAGTAGATGCCATTTTTCAGGTTAAAAAAAACTGATTCATAGACAGAGGTTAAATAGTTTGAATAAAATTTCATAGCTAGTGCCAGAGTGAGGCTTTGAGCCAGGATGCCTGATTCCATCATCTAGTGTCTTAACCACTAACTTACACTACCTCTGCGCATCCATCCAATGAATAAAGATTCAGCTACATGATCAGTGGCCTCATCATTGGAATCCTATACCGCGGAATCACCTTCTCCATATTCACAAATATACACAGCAAATCCCATTATCTCTAGATCAAAAACTTTCAGTGGTTTACTAACTGCTTTTGGAATAAAAACCCAAGCATTATATTTCCTCCTCTGTACTCACCTATTACTCTATATGTCCTTCCACTTTAAGCCTTGTTATGCTCCAGCAATTCTGAATTATCTGCTGTTCTGAAAGCTGCCATATAACCCCCAAAACAAGCTCAAAACCTGGGACTCCCTTCCATTCTACATATGGTCCCTATTAACATTAGAACTTCATGTAAATGTTTTTCTAAAGCAACATAAACATGCTAGGACAGCATTCTCCAAAAGAGCCAAGATGGAAGAAAGCATTAGTCCTTCAAGGAGTATAAATAGCAGTATAATATGAATTGGAACCATACACATAACCAAGAAAAAAAGTCTTGGATATATCAGCTACACATATCTATAAAATTCCTAAAATGTTCAAAACCTGGAATTATCTTTTTGAAATTGTACTACTCATTAAACAACTTCTTGTTTCACAACTTGCAGATTAAAATTCTTATGTCCTAATCAATTTATACCTAGCTATTTCAATTAGGCTACCAATTCTCCATTTCCATATAAACTCCTATTTTAAGAGTGTTTTAATTGCTAAACCACTATATTCTAAAACCTCCTCTAAATTGCCTTTGTGACAAGGCAATTTGAGAACAATCGAATTTTGGACTACAATCATAGGAATTAATTATCAAAGTTTCCAGAAAGTAAGTGGTCTAGCACCTCATTCATGCATTTAAAAACAAAGGAAACAAAACCTAACACTTTGCTAAGGAGTCCATAATGCAGCCCAGAATGTGTCAAAAGTTGACCTACTTCAACTTAAATGTAAACTACAGAATTTCTGAGTTGCTTTACATCTCTCAGGGCTGAAAATCTATCAACTGCCTCCTCTGACATTTCATTATTTGTCATTGACTGGCTGACCATCTGTCCTTTATTTGTCTGGAGAGAGGGGATCTTTCTATTAGACCACCCAAGTCCTAAATAGTGTTCCCTACCTAAAAATTCACGCATTACAGAGCCATGTCACAAGTCTAGCCCATGACATCTTAGTTATGCCTCTGCTGACATTTTAAATTGAATAATTCTTTGTTTGGAGGACTACTCAGTCCCACCTATGACCTTTACCCACTAAATGTCAATAGAGCCTCCTATCCAGATATAACAATCAAAAATATCTGGAGACACTGACCAGTGTCAAATGACAATGATAAATATCTTCTGGGAAGTATAATTGCCCCCAGCTGAGAACCAGCCAACAGTTGAGCCCTATATTCAATCCATTTTGGAATTTGTCTCCAATTATGAACTAGTTTTACCTCATTTGATCATATTTCTACTTTCTGAAATTATTTAGAAATAGTCTACAAAATTGTCTTTTGCCTTGGGATTTAAAAAGTAACTTTTTTTACTGAACTACTATGAATGGTTCACTAGTAATATATCCACAATAAACATTGGATTTAGGATTGCAGTGGGTCTGGAGAGTCGATTTGGCCAGGATGGGTAAGAAAACAGTTGTGTAAGACAGTCTTCCCTAACCTCCATATTCCTCTTGTAAATGTGCTTCAGGACAGGTTGAATGTGTCATTTCCACAGGTGGCTACATGTGCAGTTTTGTCCACTGCTTTATACTAAGCACATTATGTCCTTTGAGAAGGCATTTCTTTCAGTCAGGTATAAAGAAGAGGTCAATCTAAACTGATAGATATTGTGAAATAGGAAGAAAATGTTCACATGGGAAGAGGAACTAGGGAAGGCTAAGAGGAAAGGAAAGGAAAGGAAAGGAAAGGAAAGGAAAGGAAAAGAAAAACTGATGATAAAAGGAGGAAACAATAGAAACAAAGCTTTTGTAAAAAGAAAAAAAAGCAGGAGGAGAAGAGCTGAAGGGAGGGTCAGGGAATGGAAAAAAGCATCTAGTCATATCATGTGCAGTTACAAATTTCCTATGATGAGTGCGATCTACTATGTATACAAAAATGTACCAGTGAGCTAATTAATAAAAATAAAATGCTGATATACCATTTTTAAAGGGCGAGGGGTAATTATTGGCTCGGTTAAGTGTGAATCCCCACAGAATGGCAGCTCCCAGGACAAGCTGACCCTGGCTCTAGCTCACAAGTTTTAGTGCAGTTTCTGATTCTTTCAGTCTCCTCTCCTCCCTGAGTTTTACCTCAAATTGACTTCCTGCGCTGGGCGTCATGCCTACAAACCACGTTAGTTAGAAAACAGCATCTTTCTAAAAGCTCCAAACAGAAGTCCCGAGTATCACAATAATGGATCAGCCTGGATAAGGCACTTAGGATTTCAGCATCCAGTCAATGGGCCAGACAGGGCCAGTGGAGGTCCTGAACCAATCACAATACACAGTTCAAGAAGAAGTTTATACATATGGGTTTAGGAAGTAGAAAACCTGATCCCTGACCAATGGCATCTATATCCCACGGGAATTTGTTAGAAATTTAATTTTGAGGGTTTACCCCAATCAGAAAATTTGGGTGTGGGTTTGTCCAGTCTATGTTTAAGCAAGTCTTTCAAGTGGTTCTGATACAAGCTGAAATTTGTGAGCCACTGATAATCATCAGGCTCTGTTCATGAGAGAGAAAGGTGAATCGTATGTGTGTCACTAGGCTATTGTGTATTGTCTTACACAGTAAGAAAATGCTGGAATGGAAACCTGGGAAGTCAGCATCAGAATATTTCAGAAGGGAATAGTTCTTTTCAATTCTTCCTGCCTGTATTGAGATGGTACAGATCAGTGCTACAAATCAGCACATTGGTTTGAAGGTGACTTCAGAGGCCCACATTTATTAATATAATGGCCTTAAAGAAAAGGAAACAACAATTAACCTTAGCATTTTTCTTTGGGCCCTAACTACTGTCTTCAGACAAAGTGGGCAGATCTAGACACATTTGACAGAAGGAAAGCTGCTTTGCAATTAACACTGCATTGAAGAAGTCATTCTTTAAAAGTTTCTTAATCAGGACTAATGTTAGGAATCAACTAGAATAAGGTTCCATATACAGGTTCCCAGGATGTACCCTAGACCCACTGAATCAGAATCTCCAAGGAAGGGTGCTCAGCGTCTGTTCTGAGGACACCAGTTTCTTCCTCTCTTTTCTTTATCCCACTACCCCACTACCAATGCCTTTAATTTTTCTTCATCTAATCTTATTCTATGCTGCCCACAAAATAAGTTACCCTTTATACCACTGCCACAGTGATCTTTCTAACAGAAAGTAGGTGTTGGATCTCTGAACAAAATTTATCATAAGACCTTGCCATGTTTCATACAATAAAATTGAAAGCCTTAGTGCAACTTACTAGGTTCCACCTCATCCTGTCCTTGCCTTTTTGCCTTACTTCTCTTGAACCATCCTGAATTCTGTTCCTCTTATAATTAGTCCACCCGAACCTCTGAGCCTTCTTGAATCCTTGCACAGCCTTGAACATAAGGGCTTCCTTCCCCTCCCCAGTATATCAGTTGCATTAATTCTTGGTTATGGCACAACAGTAAAACTCAGTAAATGAAGACAAAAAGTTTATCTTTTACTTGTTCTATGTCAAAAGTCAGCAAGTTTTTTTTTCTCTAAAGGGCTGGATTTTTTTTAACTTTATGAGCAATATACTCTCTACCATTTCTTTCTCCTCCTGCCTTCCTTCTCCTCTTCCTTCTTTTGTAGAATAATACATCAGTGCAAAAAATCATTCTTATTCATAGGTCATACAAAAACAGGCTACTGGCTAGACTTGGCCCATAGACCTTAAGTTTGCTGACCTCTGCTGTATGTGACTACTGCCAGAGACATGCAGATAGCAAGCAACACATACTCAAATGAATAGTTCTGAATAGCTCTAACTATTCAGAAACCTGGACTAATGGAGCAGCCACATCTTGAAAGTTGTTTGTCGTGACATAGACAAAAAGATAATGCACACAAGCAATTAAATGCACCAGTGTAGAATCACCCCAGTGTAGAAGTGGCACTTGAAACTTCTGTTCACAAGTTGGCCAGTTAGTCTCCCACTGTACCAAAGAGAGGGACAGGTAGTGTGCAAACCTACCATGTGTCAAGAAGTAGGGGGAATTTGAATTAGTTGGTAAAAACAATCAGTACACTCAGTTCAGAAACAAACATTTTAGACTGCTTTTTCTGATACCCTCATTCTTCAGTGAGATTAGCTGTTCTTCTCTTGTAATATTTTGTGTGGTGGTGAAGATTAAATGCAAGACCTTGTGCATGCTAAACAAGTGCTCTACCAGCAAGCTATACCTCCAGTCCTATTCCTATAGAACTATAGCCATAGCATCTTGAGCATGTCTGGATTATAGCATCATCCACAGGGTATTACAATTGCCTACTTGTCTGCCTCTCTAAGTGTCTACATGCTCACTAATTGCCTCAGATAAGTGTCTATATGCTAACTTGCATGGCATTTGCCTCAGAGATGTTCAATACATGTTCCTTCAACACAGAAACAAATATGATAGGTTGTGGGAGAAAGGAAGGTTGCCCATACATTTACTAACTGTTTCTAGAAGCTAGCAGTGACAGCCTTTCCAAGCCCAGTTAGATCAAGCACATTAATCTCTATTCATGATTAATTTATTCTTTTAGTTATTGGTTATTTTCTATATCCATCATTTTTTTCTAAATGTAATTCCCCTTTATCACCTTTTTCTTCTAATAATCAACCCTTTGCTTCAAAACTGGTTCTTGAAGCCATACAGTACTGTGGTATTATGTGGATTGCTTTTGGTTTCAGTTTACAGATCAAAAGGCAAGCACAGAGAAGCCCAGTGACTTTTTCTAAGTTACACAGTCAATCACATGTTGATTTAAAAGTTGTGCTTTTTTTTTGATTGAACAAAATGATACAGGATAGAACACAGAGCTGCAGCTTAGTTTTCCAACAGTGTGTTTATGCTAGAAAGTATAATACACGTTTGTCAAAGATAAGTCTTATGGTGTCATATCAGTATTTAGCTTATAGTATATATTTCTCTCTGAGTAAAATGTTTAAAAATGTCACATGACCATCTATTAATGCTGTGCCTTTTCATGTTGATTCCACTCTCAAACCTCTTCTAGTTTCTGTAAAGTGATAATAGCTTTCCAGAACCCAAGAACACCCGTACCTAAGGTTTGACCATCCCATCTCAGTACCTGGAAAGAGAAATACATCTACCTGCATTTGCACTACTACATAGCACAAATTTCATTTGCTTTACATGCAACGCGTGGTGGCTGTGGCAGTTTGTGTAAATTGTATAACCACAGGGTGCGTCTCTCGGGTAAAGTCAATTCTTAAATAAATATCCCCTCTGACAAATACCGAGGAGAACAGAGCTAAAGAACCATCTGCTTCTCAGATCATCAATAGACTATAGCCAGGACATGGTATTATTGAAACTGCTAAGACTGAGGCAATCAAAATAAAACAACTTTATATATATATATATATATATATATATATATATATATATATAACACCTTTACATCTTTATATACCTTTATAAGGTATATTTTATATATATATATATATATCATATATTTTTAAAGGTGAAATAACTGAGTGTACCCTGTCACTCTTGTCAGCTGTTTAACAGATCACAGCTGACAATTCACTTCAGCAGAGGAAAGTGCACAAGAAAACTAAAGTACACAAAAACCGAATTATCTGCCCAGGTACGGTCAGGCACAAAACAAAAACCACTCATTTCTAGGAGTGCTGCCTTTGCTTCCTTTTCTCTTTCTCTAAGTCTTGCAACTGAATGTAACAAAGTATATCAAGAGGAATAAATCCAAGGCCCCCTCCTCCAAACCAGAAAAGGTTAAGCTTTTAATTACAGGCCCTCAAACTATCATTTTGTGCAATTAGCAATTAACTATAATCGGTGATGAGAGAATGCAGAACTGCGCTAGCAGTTTGCCTCTTCTTCATCCCAGACTGGGTTATTTTAGTCTTGCTCTGTTCCAGAGGAGAAGCCACAACCGCGCTCGCTCGCTCCGCACTCTCACGCACGCACTCCCTCCCTCCGGCACATTTAAATTTTAGCAAAATGGCATCTCAGCGTGCGCCTGAGATAGGGATCCCGAACCCAACACCAAATGTCTGGGCTCCCTGCTCTTCACTTTCTGGTTGGAGAGAGGCCCCAGGAAGATGCTACCTACCGGCCTCACAGTACCAGCCTCTTTGAGGGGCGCAGGAGAGGGTGACACAAAGATGTTTGCCGTCCCTGGAAGCTGCACCCCACCCCAGGGAGCGGCAAGCCCCGTTAGTGGGGAGGCGAGGGCAATTGCAGCAATAGTTGCATCAGCGCTAACTGCTCCTGCTGCATTTACTGTGGGTACAGTAATGACTGTAGGGAGCGCACAGCTGCTGCGGCGGCAGGTTCCCTGGATCAGGAAATTAGGACAGGCACTGGGGATTGGAGGCGAGGGCGGTGCGCGAGCCAACCAGCGGCCGCCCCGGGCCCCGTGAGCCCCGGGCAGACGCGCGGAGCAGCCGGGCCCCCGGAGCAGTCCGGGTGGCGGCGGCAGCCACGGCCACTGCCACTCACGCACGCAAGCTCACACTTGCACACACACTCGCACACCCCCGGCGCAGGCACCCGGCTGCCTGGCGCGTGTGAGAAGAGCGCGTCCGGGAGAAGGAGGGCCAAAGCCGCCGCGCCCCCCGCCCGCCGCTGACCACTCCCCCTCCTGCCCCCTCCCGGCTGCTCACCCGGCGCTCCGGCCGCTGCCAGTGTGGGTGCTCCGCGGCCAGCTCTGCTCTTCTGCTTTCCTCCGCGCTCCGCTCCCCACCCCCTCTCCCCCCTTCTCCCGTACCCTCCCTCCCCTCCTCTCCCCTCCTCTGCAGCGCCTGCATTATTTTCTGCCCGCAGGCTCGGCTTGCACCACCGCTGCAGACCGGGGAGGTGGGTGGGTGGGCGGGTGGGCTGGCTAGTGGGGAGGTGATTGTACAAGTTGCAGGGGAGGGGGTGCCTTCTTCTTCCCAGCTCCCTTTCCCCCCTTCTAACTCCTTCCCTTCCCCCTCCCCTCCCCCTCCCTGCCCCCACCTCCTTCCTCCTTTTCCAAGGGCTGGTAACTTGTTGTGCGGAGCGAGCGGCGGCACCATCCAG
>PVJX010040134.1:0-15341 GCA_004027295.1 Dolichotis patagonum | reverse complement strand
TTATAGCTGGGCAGTACTTTATTGTATAGAAATATCACATCTTTTTTTCTTTTCTCTCATTTTTAAAAATTTTTGTCTGAGATTCTGATTATATTCATGTTACATTGCTTGATATTTTCCATAGTTAACTGGGTTCTTATCACTTACTGTCCAATCTTTTTTTTTTGAGACAGGGTCACTCTATACAGTTCAGGCTGGCCTTGAGCTTGCTTTGTAGCTTATGCTGCTCTGGAACTCGCAACCATCCTCCTGCCTCAGCCTCCCGAGTGCTGGGATTACAGGTGTGAGCCACCACGCCCGGCTCTTATTGTCTAATCTTTTTATGCTCCTTGCTTCAGTTTGATGTTTCACTTGCTACATCTTCATATTCATTGATTTTATTGTACGTAAGGTCTAATATGTTAACGCTATATAGTATATTTGCTACTTCAGAAATTCCACTTGAAGTTTTTTATTTTTGTTTGTTTGTTTGTTTCTTTTTTTTTTTGTGGTACCAGGGATCAAACTCATGATCTTGCACTTGCCAAGCGGGCACTGTGCCACTGAGCTAATCACTTGAGTTTTTCCTGTATCTTCCATTTCTCTGTTCATTTTATCCTGTTTTTTAGAATATATGGGGTATGACTGAAAAGTACAATGCATGGTTTTTAAAAAGTTATTACATTAAAAAGACGTATTTCCATTAATCCCCTTGAAATCCACCTCTGCTTCAAACACGCTTCTTTGATAATTCTTGCCACTTTATTTATTTTTTTTAAAAAATTGATTTTAAGAGCTGGGGATGTAGCTCAGTGGCATAAGTGCCTGCCTGGCAAGTGCGAGGTCATGAGTTCGATCCCCGATACCAAAAAACAAAACAAAACCAAACAAACAAACAAAATATATATAGTTACATTTTAGATATACATAATAACACTCATTAATTCTTTTTTTCTCATCCCCCTCCCCTCCTTCTTGCCACTTTCTAAAGCAATTCGGGAAGTTCTCCTTTGTGAGTGTCATTAGTTGCACTGTTGTGGCTGTCTCAATGTTTTGACTTGATTCAACATGTTACCTCCCACGGTTATTTTGACTTTGGGTAAAAGCCAGAAGTTACACAGTGCCAGATCCAGTGAACAAGGCAGATGAGGACACACCATAATGTTTAGATGAGCCTGCCTTCCTGTTAGATGGCACTTCAGCAGCATTCACCCTATTTTTGATCATAAATTGTAAAAATATGAAGGCAGACTTCCAGAAACTCTTCAGAAAGTGGCAAGAATGATGAAATAAGTGAATTTGAAATGAAGGAGCATATTTTGAAGGTGATTATGTATGTGTTTTACTACAAGTTTTTTTACATTTAAGCATTCACAAGAAAAATAGACCTATTTGTATAAAATGTGTTTCTAATAGGTGTTTCATGTCTTTGTTATTCTGTATCTAAACCTCTCCATCATTTCTACATTTGCTTTGACAGGTTTTTCTCTTGGCTCATATTTTCCTGCTTTTATTTTATTTCATTTCATTTCATTTTTTTTCCTGCTTAAAGGTTTTTACACTAACTTACACGTTTAAATTTTACACTCTTGTTTGCTGACTTTTATTGTGTTCCTTTCAATTATATTGGGCAAGTTAAGTCACTTGGAACTGGTTTGGTTCTTTTCAGGCTTACTTTTAAGCTCTGTTAAGGTGAGAGAAGAGTAGCCCTTAATGTAGGGTTTAAATTAACACCATTAATGAAATGAAATTTTTCTGAGGTCTCTATGGTATGTTGTATCTCAGGTTTTATTTCTAACTTGATTGATAACAAACAATTCTCAGGCCTACCTCAGTTATAGGATCTGTCTGACCCAATGCTTTGTTGTGTTTCTTTCCCTAGTCTGTTAGTTTCCTTCCTTACATGTATAGAGTAGCATTCAGCCAAAGGGATCAATTTGCAGATCTCTGGGACTCTAGACAGGAATGACTTCTCTAGTATTTGGCCCTGCAAATAATAATTCAAATCAGGGAGACTGTCAAGTAATTTTCCTCTCTGCACTATACCTTGGAAATTGATTCCAGGCAATAAACTTAGGCATTGCAGGGTTTAGCTTGTTTCCTTTATACTGCTTCTAATAACATATCTAAAAACTACTTTTTTGTCCAGTAATTTCAGCCATCTATCTGGTTTTCTTCTTATTTAGGCAAAAGAGTAAACCTTTCATTCCACTATCCCATTATTCCACCATGCCCAGGAGCATTGGTCTCACAAACATTAATTATACAGCCAGCAAAATATTGATTCAGTACTGTAATATACTTAACCATTAACTGATAGTTGCACATTTATTTACCTGTTAAATTCATAAAAGATGTGCTGATCCATAAGTTTAACTTTTAGGAAAATCTTTAGGGAAAAAACTGACCCCACAATTTGATTATGGTGTATTACAAATATAGTCTTTCTTCCTACGATTTATTCCTATTTCTAAAGTAACTGTAGAAATACATATGTTAGAATGGTATAACAACTTTCTTGGGGACAAAAATAGTCTATCTTAAGCACAAATAATATTTTAAAAATAATCTTCTATTATCAGGTGAAATTCAGAATAAAAGTATTAATGATGCATTAATTTTCCTTTCTACTGAATTCATCAACTAGAGTGGTAAACTCTTTTCGGCTACTTTACCTTCTTGATTTCCACTCTGATGAAATGCCTCTCACAAAGATTTTAGAAGTTTATTTCATTTCTTTCTACTCAATCCATTAAGTTATTTTTATGTTGCATCAGCAGTTAAAGGAATAAACCCCAACTTGGCAGCGAACAGGATAAAATTTGCCAACTCTTATACTGCTTCAGGCTATATTATCTGAGACACCAAAATTACTTCTTTGCTCAAAGAGAAAAGGATAAGTTGTTGGCTCAATCTTTATCACTTGATTTAGACTCTACCTTAGTTTTAGGATCAAGATTTAAAACCTGTATGAAGTTTTTTTTTCTACCTGAAAAAAGTAACTATTTCCAAGATTATCAAGTAAACTACACAAAGAAGAGCTTTCTTGCTTCCATGTGCCATCTTTTTCTCATTCTTTTTCGAGCTTAATTTGTTTGCAGGTCTAACTTTAGGACTGTGTAAACTAATCTCCCTGTTTTACACATTCCTCGTTTGTGAAAACAGGACTAGAACCTAGCTCATATCCTCATTTTGAAGATTTAAAAAAATATGTAAATAGAACAGTGTCTAGCACAAAGTAGACATTATATGAGTTAACTGATATATGGATTATTAGTGGAAATATGAGCATTTCTCCAAGCAATAGGGTCTTAGCAATACAAATCCAAGATGTTCTGATGTGGAGACTTAAAATATTAAACCATGAGTCTTTGTCTAATACAGTAACTACAAACTTTTCATCATTTTGATAAAATAAGAACAAACTCTCAAAACAAACCAACTCAAACAACTTAATATATCTGTCACAAGAAAAAAAAACGCTAATATGTAAGGAATATTTTTATGTTTATATTATCCAATTTCAACTTCACAACAATTCTTTATAGCTAATATAATCACTGCATCACAAGGAGCACCATATTTTCTGTAATAGAAAAAAAAGGGAAACACACAAACAATTAAATACATCATTCATTTTAAGATACATCCAGGTTTCAAAACTGTTAGAAACTTAATACATTCTACCTTAGATTTGATGAAATACACATCAGACCAGAAACCTGAAGAGAGGTGAAGCAGCTCATGCCACATAGTGGCAAAATTGGGACTCAAACCAAGAACCTTTGACATATGAAGCTTATAGTTTTTCTATTAAGACATACAGTACTGTGCTTCCAAGTCTCTTTGGAAATCATTACTATGCACTGACAACATTCTGAATAAAAATTTTTGCCGTTTCTTAAGTGTATACTTTTAAAAGTATCTAAATTAGTTCAAAGAGAAAACTTTAAAATTAAAACATTTTAATTTTTGAGATGTATTATAAATTATGTACAATATAATAAATAACCTAATGTTGTAGTTCTCTTTTTTTTTGGTACCAGGGATTGAACTCACAACCTCATGCTTTCCAGGCAGGCGCTCATGCCACTGAGCTAAATCCCCAGCCCTAACGTTGTAGTTCTAAACCTTTAAAAACAACTTTTCTAATAATCCTTTAAAATATTCAACTTTTTTTCTTGACACATGGTCTTTCATTTTTACAGAAAAGAATGATCTTACTTAATTTATTATATCATTAAGTACATTAAAAAATAAACTTTACTATGGTACTATTGTCAGTTGTAATTAATAGCAATATTTATAAAATTTCTCAAAAAAGGTAAATTCCATAAGTCTGTTTTTAATCTAAGTTTCTTTTAGAAATATTACATAAATACTTAAACTGATAATAGGAAATAATTTTTAAATAAAAGGAAAATAAAAATAAATGGAAAGAATAGAAATAATATGTACAAGTAGATATTTTCTCCATTCTTCAAATTTCAGGTTTTCCAAGATGTTTTTTGTATATTTGGTTTTTTAGTATGTGTATTGTATGTACTTGCTAAGAAACAGATTTTTTTTAAAATGAAAAAAACTGAAAAGAACTTTTGTTTTTAACCAAATACTTAAATCTGCACTATGAAAGTATATGAGACAATTTTCCCACATAATTAATATTGTCAAAAGAACTCTAATGATTTCCCTTATAGTCTACCTTGTAAATGCCATTCTGTAACAAAACAAAAAGGAAATTTCCTCTCTACCACCCCACGATAGAATTTAAGAACTTTTGTCAATTGTCTTGGTTCTAGGGTGTTTTAAAACTAAGGTACAGAAAGATTATTACTTGTTCCCATGCTTATGTTCTATTATACAATATGTAAAGCATTAATCTTTGTTAATGTCTACTTAATAGTATTTTAAATTGGCTCTTTTGGAAAATTACCTGAGGTTATTATGACCAATTTTCTAGAAAGTAACAGTGACAAAATTTTAAATTTTCTTTGGAAAATTATTTTGACTATAATAAACATAGTTATTCAGAAATTTTAACTTTTTTAGATTTGAAGCACCAAAAACTTATAAAAATACCTAAACTAGCATTTCTTTAATAATGTAGCAAAATAAATGGAAAAAGAAGGAATTACTTTTAAAAAGCAAAACAAAAGCTAATATATGTATAATATTATAAGCAATATATCCAGTGATGTCATATATAAGAAAAACACTGACTTAATCGATAATCAGATCATGAGTACAAGCAGGCAATAATAAGATATTTGAAGTTGGAGATTTAGGGTTCTAGTTTTATGTATGTATTGAAAATGTTCAACACTTACAGTAATTTAAAAATTCAACTAGAAACAATGAGCAATGGATTTTTAACCAACTTCATTAGGATAACAAAATCACTCAAGACAGTAAAACTAGCAAAATAGGCACTACTACTAATGTAGTATAAAATGACATTATGCTTTTGGAAAGCATACAGCTTTCCTATCAAGACCCATAAAAATATTAGTACACTTTTCATTATTTTCACCCATAATACAACTTTTGGATAGGATAAGAAAAAAACCTCACTCTTTAACTATAGTAACTTTGGAAGGCATTCAACAACAATCCTTTCTACTGCTCATCTTCAGCTGAAATTAATGCTCTTGAATTTTTAAGATAAAATCATAAGTCAAGATAGGCTTTTGGTTCTATTTCTCCTTTCCTGTTCTTTTAAGTTTTAATTTTGGCCCCTGACATACTTCCAAGTAACTTGATTCTGTTACCCTCCCCCACTCTTATGATTTTTTTTTTTCCATTGTGTCATTTTTCATCCTTGTCCTACTTTTTATTTAATTCCCAGCGGATTGCTTTCACTGCTAGGTTTTCCTTGTACAGCACAAAAGTTTTGGCTAGTCAGTTTTGGAAGCTTAAAATCTCAGGCAACTCTACAGAATCTTACAATGGGCCTCTGATACTCAATCAAGAATAAAGCTGGCTAAGCTTTACCTATTGGCTACTTTAGGTTTTTGTTATTCTCAGGACACTAAGGGTCTCCAATACAGCCATCTTACTTCCTCCTACAGAGACAGTAATGCTATGCAAATTTTAAAGTTGTCGGTGGGCATCACTGTTGCTGCTCTGTTCCTATTTTCTCTGATTAACTAGATTTGTTACGGATATTATCCAAGAACTTTTGGTTATATTATCCTGGTTATTCTGTTTAAGGAAGCATTTGGGGACTATTCAAAAACTTGTGCTACAGTCATTACCATCTTCCCACCAAAACCACATAGATTTTTGATAGAACATAACAAAAATGAGAACAAGAATACAGAAACAAATAGATGAGTATTGCTAAACTATGTGCTATTTCCAGTGCTTACTTATGCTTCCATGCAATTGTCTTAGATGCATGATTTCCTGAGAGCTATAGAGAATAAATGATAAGGCAAGAAAAGTTTAATGAACATGTAATTTGTGGCTTAATATGGTCTTTTGAAAACTAGTGAATATTATCCCAACATTTTAATTGGTTTCCATACTCTGAATCCTAACTTCTCAAATTCTCATGTCTTAGATTTTCTTTAGAGATATGAGGTGCAGGCTGATGTTCTAGATTTCAACTAGACAGCCACTAAGAGCAACGTATCACTGACCACAAGCACACTTCTTGGTTCACACCCCAAATTTTTTGACATGATCCTGATACCAACAAATGTAAGGTCTCTTAGAAGAAAGACTTAGGTAATTAAATAAATCAAACATATGAATTCATATTTAATAACACAGGGAGTACGAATATTATCAGAAAATTCACAGATGGCAATCAGTATTACTTCATTGATGGATAACTTTAATATAACATTATAGCTGTATAACTGCTACTTTAAAAAATATCTACTTATTAACTCTCCTGATATGAAAACTTATAGCCTGAAAATATTAAAAATATGCAGAAATTAAACTTATTTGCATTTTGATGTTAACAATAGGCTTTTGCAGATATTCTTTGTCAGGTTAAAAAATTTCCTATTAATAGCTTCTAAGAATTTTTATGATGGATGGTAATAAACTTTGTCAAATTTTCCTCAGCCTAAATGATCATATATTTTTCCTTCTTTTTTTGTTAATATTGCAAGTCTTTTCAAAGTTATATTTTTAATTTTTTTTTCCCAAAGTTAAGCTGCCCTTATGTTCCTAGAATTAATTTTATTTCATCAAGGTTCTTCTACCCTCCAATTAACTGAAGAATATCTATTAAAAAAAAAAAAACAGACAACGAATGTGACTAAATATTTTCAGTAGGAGTCCAAATAAATATTTTATAATATTACACTATAATAAAAGTGTATTCAATATACACATATTGAATAAAGAATCTTGAAAACTTAGAAACATCAGTAAGACATTAAAAATAACAAACTGCTCCTACTGCTTTTATTTGTGTGGGGGAGGGAGGTTGGGGAGTACTGGGATTAAACTGCACTGAGCTAAGTCTGGTCAGCTGAAAAATTCATTTGTATAGAATACAGTCATGCATTTTTGGCCATCAGACAAATCAAAAGAACATTGAGATTCCATCATACACCAGAAAGAATGGCTGCTTATCACCATAAACTCAAAAAACAACAAATGCTGGTGAGGTAGTGAAGTGTGGAGAAAAAAGGAACTTCTCTATATTGCAGAAATGTAAACTAGTACAACTACTATGGAAATCATGTTGTTGAGTCCTCAAAAAACTAAAAATAGAAAATCAGTTGAACCTAGCTCTTTTTGGATATCTTCCCAAAAGAGTTAAAGACATCAGAGTACATGCATGCTCATATTTATAGCAGCACAATTCACAATAGCTAAGTCTTAGAAAAAGCCTGTATGTCCATAACAGATGAATGGACAAAGAAAATGTGGTACATACACACAATGTAGTATTACTCAGTCATAAAGAAGAATAAATTTGAGTCATTTGGTGTGAACCTATTAGCTTAGCACTCTGGAGACTGAGGCAGGAGGACTGCAGCGTTTGAGACCAGCCTAGGATACATTGTGGGTTCAAGGCCAGCCTGAACTATACGAAGTGAGAAAAAAACAAAACAAAAAATTGATTCATCTGTAGGAAAACAGAGGTACCTTGAGACTATAATGCTAAGTGAAATAAATTAGACACATAAAGTTAAATACAGTATCTCTTACATGACAAACCCAAAGTATAAATAATTTAAAAAACAAAATAAAAGATGATAGGAAACAGGAGCTAGACCTTTTGCATATAGGATGGGAATCTAGGGATACAAGGAGAACAGAAGGAGAGAAGGGGATAAAAAGGACTAAGATGTGATATGTTTAAGTATCAACTCCCCACATAATGAATGTTTTCATTATGTGTCACAAATGCGTACTAAGAAAAAAAATTTTTTAAAGTTAAAAAGAAACAAAAAAAATGACATAGATTCAGAAATACATTTTCTGAATTGTGAGCAATATGGTACAAATTCATAAATGAATATATTCGTAACTATTTAATTGTTCAGAAATATAATTAATAAAATTTCAAATTCTTTTTGTTATTTTTTTTTCTTATTACTGTCAGGCTTATTGAGATCAGCCTTATAAAAAGACAAAAAGGCAATGTAATTCTATACTATTAAATTTTCAAAGTAGACGATTTTCTAAGTGAAGTATTTGAAAACTTTCAGGAACTCTCATCTCTAACATGGTACAACTGCCTCCAGGGAAAGAAAATTGGGCAAACAGTAACTGTATTTGATTGACAGCAGCGATTACATGCAAAGTTGAAAATTAGAAAACTACTACTGTACTGCAGTATTAGCTCTGGTGTTTTTTGTTACTACTGAGGGGCAGCTGGAAGAGAATCCAAGGCAAACTTCATCTAGAATGGAGCTGGTCCAGGAATTCCATCTTAAAATAATATGGGAAAAAAATATGAATACACTGGTTATACACACAGCAGATATACAGAATATAACTTTTGATGACTTATAAAGCATGAAATAGGAACAACGAATAGGCAATTCGAAAAGATACTTCCACCTTCCAATTAACTATGAAGAGTATCGGAAAAACACACAATAAATGCAACTAAATATTTTCAGCAAGAGTCCAAATAAGTATCTTATAACATTATACTATAATGAAAACTTATTCAACATTCAAATTATTGAATAAAGAATCTTGGAAACTTAGAAACACCAGTAAGATAGTAGAAATAACAAATTTTTCCTAAAAACAATCCTAGGAAAACAGTAGACAAAATATACCATGGCTGCCTCCTCTCCCCAGTGACTACCAAACTAGAGCAGCTCAACAATAAAATCAACAAAATCAAATCTATGGAAGATCTATCTTTTACTTAAAAGGGTAAACAATCCATAGATCCAAAAGTAGGGATAGAAATTTACTGACAATCAAACCTGAACCTTCAGGAGCTCAACTACATTATGACTGGAGATTCCCTTAGCAAGTAGAGAGGTGTCATACCTCTCATATTCTCTTTACATGGTGAATACTATTTACTCAGACGGTTATAAGTCATCCTTGTAGGCTGACCTGGTCCCAACTCTACCTTTTCTCAGCATCATCCAGAGTCATAAGAGGTCTCTCACTCCATTTTATCTTACCTCAGTAGAGTGATCAGAGATTGCTAGCTCACTAGCCCACTATATTAGTAAAACACTATCTTCCTTTGCCTGGAAATTACTGCTCAAAACATCTCAAAAGCTATACCTACTGCAAAGGAAACCTGCAATCAGGCAGATGAAACTACAATCATTTAAGGTGAGCAAGAGGCTAGAATGTATCAGAATAAAAAGCTTCTTTAGGGGGGACAAAATTAATTGAGGAAACAGGATAGAGCTTTCATATAATAAAATGTAAAGATACATAACATATATAACACTAAATTCATTAGTTCATAAAAGTCTACTATACTACCAATATCAACTTTTTACCAAAGCTGATAATATAATCCTACTATTTTCTATAGTATGGCTCAAAATAACCCTTCAATCAATAAGTATAATTCAGAACTGAAATGTTTTCTAAAAGACAATAAGAAATAGTGATCCGTGGGATAAATGTACTCATATAGCATAACACTATATTATGAGCCATAATTTATGCTAAGTATCTGTGATTTACCTCAATTCAGCAACGTAATTACTTATACTCTCTTAAATACTGTAGTCATCACTGAAAGCTCTATTAGCCAAGGTACCTAGTATCAAGACATTTAATATTCCTAGGAATCTAGGGTAGATTGCCATACAAAACAAATAAGAAGCAATGTAAGACAAATCAGGGCAAATATTAAAATGTATACCATAGATAATAAATGTGTCTGACTTACAAGAAGGAAGAAGTTAGTGTGGACTGGAGACTTCATAGAATAAACTAAAATTGCGACTTTCGCAAGAGAGCAGAGCAGTAAATGGCAACAAATCAACCTCTCCGAAATTCAGAATCTGGACACTGGAAAATAACTTGGGGAAGAAAAAGGAGGCAAGTGGGGCCCAGGAGGGATCTGAAGGGAAAACTGAAGCCCACAGAGAGAGTGAAAAGACAGACCTCAAAGCAGAAAAAGAAGGGAGCAATCTGCACTTTCTCCCCAGCTCTTAGCTCATGGTGTGAGGAAGGAAGAACTAAATCTACAGACACAGTGAAAAGGGGTAACTCCAGAGGCCTCCACAGAGAAATGCACCAATGGGACAAAGCAGTGGATGCTGTGCATTACAACAGCTGGTGAATGACGGCAGTCCAAATGACTGCTGTGCCACCTGTAGACAGTGCTTGGTCAGATACCATTTTAGGGAGAAACCAACTGAACCAACAGCAGCCGTGGGTTAGCTATCTCCCAGGGCTTCTAGGGTTAAAAAACCACAGTGACTGGATGAGGGACCACCGCCACGGGAGCTGTCCAAGGTCAGTGAGCCATGATCAGTCTGGCAGCAGACACCCAGAGTGTTACCAGAACCAGAGGCCAGGATCAGACTGAATTTCGGTGAATTTAAAACAGAACTCACTCCTGACAATAACAGTACTGCAGCCTTGCTAGGACTATCCACCATGGTTCTGGACTCTGACTGCCTTCTTTGTCTACCAGTGAGAGCAGACTCATGCCCAAAATTTGACACTACTACAAAATTATAGACACTAGAAGATGACCACAGTGTTGAAATCAGGGAGAAATGTCTTTTTCTTTTTCCTTCACTTTTGGTGGGTTTTGGGGGGGAGGGGGGAGAGGATTGGGTTATTTGTTTTGTTTTTTGAGACAGAGTCTCACTCTGTAGTGCAGGTTGGCCTTGAAATTGCTTATGAACTGACAGCAATCCTCTTGCCTCGGCTTCCCATGTGCTGGGATTACAGGCATGCACCATCATGATTGGCAATAGAGGTTTTGTTTTGTGAGAATGTGAACATTGTTTTTAGTTTAGTTTTGTTCTTGCTTCTGTTTTTCCTTCTTTTCTTCTCTCTTGTCTTCTTCACCAGTTTCCTGAGGCTTAGGTAATCTTCCTTTGTCCTTTACCCTTGTTTCCATTTTTTTTCTCTTTATTCTGTATTTTTCTCACTGATTACTTTAAAATTTTTCCCCCATAGGGTAAATCATTCTATTATGTGTGTATATACATATATACACATAATATACATAATTTCTGACTTGTCTTAGGTTTTGTTATAGAACTATAAATCTTCTGCCTATGGTTAAAGGTGACAAATTAACAGTTGTCATGACTTGTCATTTTCCAGTCTATGCTTGATGCTATTGTTATTACTGATTGTACTACTTTGACAAGAGGACAGAGTTGTTGTGATCAATTGATCTTCCTTACATGACAATATCTAGATTGTCTAAGGGTCATAAACAATACTATGGTCCAGTACCAAAGAACTAGGTGCTAGGTCAAACATGCTGCAATCTCTCATTCCTAACAAACTGAAGAGGCAGGAGGATCCTGGGAGAGGCTCAAAAGCCAAAAGCCAGCTATAGCTAGAACACTTCTCTGAAAAGTAGTTATCACCTAAAGAATAATACTAGTCATAAAGCTACCTACCACAAGAAATTTACAGCCCTACCATAAGTGCTTTACAACTCTCAATGTAGAAAACTAGTAAACAATAACAAGAACAACAAAAAAAAAATAGAAAAATAAGACAGTACAGAAGCAAGATACAACCTATAAGCCCCAACTCACCCAGGGCAAATCAAGGGGAGATTCAGGTGGAAGAAATCAGTCACCTGGCTTGGAAATGGTAGCAGCAAAGTAACAAAACAGATTAATAAGTCTCCTGACAAAGCCAAAATGAGGATAATTTAAAAAATGAAAACCACAGTAAAGGAACTGATTAGTGAACCTAGAATAGATACAGATTTTTTTAAAAAATGAAGAATCTTCAGAAAGTCATGGATACCATGAATGCCCAACATAGAGAAGAAATGGATTCCATAAAACAGACTAAAACAGCAGAAAATGTCCCAAGCATGGAAAAAGAATTTTACATGCAGAAAACAGAGGCATACAGAACTCCAATTAACCAAGATCAGAAAAAAAAACTACACCAATGTATGTAATAGGCAAGATTTCAGAAATTCAACACAAAAACAGAATATAAAAGCTGTTAGAGAAAAAGAACAAATCATCTATAAAGGAAAGCCCATCAGAATCACAGCAGACTTCTCAATACAACCCCTTAACCCAAGGAGAGCTTGATGTATTTCAAGCCCTAAAAGAAAACAGCTTCTAACCCAGATTGATGTGCCTCACAAAACTATCTTTCAAAATTGATGGAAAAATAATATATTTCCAAGATAAAAAAAAAACCATACACATACACACCTGAAGAAATTCATAATTGACAAACTAGCACTCCAAATAGTTCTGAAGGACACTTAAGAAAAAGACAATGAAGATGAGAATTCCAACAATCCTAATAGAATGAATCCATCAGGCAAAGGCAAGCAATTAAATAGAAGGAAAAGAAAGGAAATCAACAGCAGGGAATGAATGTTGACAAAAACAAGTCATTACTTATCAGTTATAACCATCGATGTGAATGGTCTCAATTCAACAATCAAAAGAAAAAGATTGGTAGAATGGATCAAGAAACAAAATCCAACAACATACTGTATTCAAGAAACACATTTAATTCAAAAGGAAACTTCATAGGCTTAAGGTCAAAGTATGCTTTTTTATGGAAATATTTTCAACTGTGTAAAGCCTCTGGAAAATTACATGGAGCTCAGGGGCTGGAGGGTCTTGAGTAAGGGTTGCACATCTTAACTAACTGAAGCAAATAAGCACACAGTGAAGGAATAAATAAATAGCTGGGAGAACTGCCTTTCCACATGTCAAAAATTGAACCTAGACCTATATCCCTCGCTCTGCACTAAACTAAAATTAAAATAGAGCAAAGATCTAAATATTAAAACAGAAACACTTAATCTGCTTAAAGATAAAATAGGCAAAAATCTTAAAGACACAGGATTTTATGAACAAAATCCTGATCGCATAGGAAATACTACAATGAACCAACAACTGGGATGACATCAAACTAAAATCCTTTGCACAGCAAAGGAAACCACCAACAGAATGAAGAGAAAACCTAGAGAAAGGGAAAAGTTTTTACCAGCTACTTCTCACACAAAGCACTAAGATCCAAAATACATAGAGAACTAAAGGGGGGGGCATCTGAAGTGAACAGACATTTCTTCCAGATGAAAAAGTACAAACAACAAATAAATATATGAAAAAAATGCTCAACTGGTCATTCAAGAGATGCAAATTAACAGATTCCATCTCTCTCCAGAAAGAATCATTAAGAAATCAATCAATAACAAATGCTGGCAAGGCTGTGGGAAAAACAACTTGGTTTGTAAACAAAAGTATCAGGCAAAATTTTGCTTCCATTTGCAAATTCCACAGTGGGTGACAAACACGACCACAACTATCTTTTCCACACAAACACAAATGCAGTCATCTTCCCCAAAATAGTAAAACAAGTCAAGTTTTTTTTTTTTTTTTTGTACCGGGGATCGAACTCATGACCTCACGCTTGCTAGGCAGGTGCTTAAGCCACTGAGCTAAATCCCCAGCCCACAAGTCAAGTTTGTAAACTAAAGTACCACTGTATCTTCCCAAGAGTTAAAAGCATCATCCCACAGTGATATATGCATACCCATGTTTATAGGAGCACAGTTTATATTAGCTAAATCTCCAAAATACCCGATATGGCACTCAACAGATAAAGAAAATGTGGTATTTACATACAATGGAGTACTGCTCTGCCGTAAAGAAGGGTAAGCTTGAGTCATTTGTAAGAAAATGAACCCAACTCCAGACCATAAACTTAAGTAAAAGAAATCAGACACACAAGTTTAAGCATCACACAGAATTGTTTCCCTTGTGTGAGAAACCCAGAGGGTAAATGAGAGCTCAATGAAGGGTAGTGGGAAGTAGGAGAACATGTTCAAAAGGAAAGAGGAACTAAGGAGGGGGGCAGAAAGAGGAAGGAGGAAGAGATGAAAGGGAAAAGGGAAAAAATGAAAGGAAAAAATGGAAACAAAGCTTTTGTAAATGGGAGAGGAAGAAGGGTTAAAAGGAGAGGTGGAGAATGGGGAAAAAAATAATCAAGATATATCACGTACACGTACAAATCCCCTGTGATGAATGTGATCGATACGTATGACAAATGCATACCAATAGAAAAAAATAAGGATTAAAAGAAGAACAAACTTGAACTGACCAGGGCTAAAACAGACAAAAAAAACCCAGAAACAGTAAAGATGGCATTTCAGGAAAATAGTATAAGTTATTTATAATTTTAGGAAACAGCATTAATTTTTTTTAAAAGCATAATAAATCCACCATACTTAAGGGGAAATAAGGAGCCATGTGAGATGGAAGTCAAGTTTGTATAAAGAATGAATTCATAATCTTGTGAGAGAAATACAGGTTACAGAAAACCTTGGAAGTAAGAATTAAAAGCAGACTTAAGTTAATGATTCCTAAGAAGTATGATATAATCTCATATTATTTTTCTCATAAATTTCATTATAAAGGAAACAGTATAGTCTAGTTATAAGGCTGTTCATCTCTATATATAACATAATTACATAATGTACCAAATTCTTAAAAAACATAGTTTGAAGTCTTACTAGAATGTTTTATTTGAAGTTTTATTAGAACTTTAGGATCTAAGAAAAGTAACGACATTTTTCAAGATCTTAATAGTATAAAGCACTAAAAATAATTCATACTATTATAAAACATTAGAATTAGTCATATATTGGGCTGAGGATTAAGCACCTGCCTGGCAAGCATGAGGTCATGAGTTCAATCCCTGATACCAAAAAAAAAAAAAAAAAA
>PVJX010040133.1:0-15389 GCA_004027295.1 Dolichotis patagonum | reverse complement strand
TTTTTAAAAATAAATAGTTAAAACAGAGCATTCTGCACATAGGGACAGTTTATAATCAACAAAATGGTGACCGTAGGGAAAGGCCCAGCATGAAGCAGCAAGGGGCCAGCTCGTGTGGGGGCTGGGAAAGTAACAGGAAGTGGTCAGGTGGTTCCACACACCTCGCCCACTGTTCACAGGGGCCTAAGCCCTGGTGTAAAGCCAGTGGGGACACAGTGTGTAGGTTTTCCACACGCACGCTGTTGGCATTTCCAACTGGCTGCCCATTTGTTGCCGGATTCCGTGGCTCAGAGGCATCCGCAGGCTTTACATGACAGATGTGAATAGCACACTCCTCCTCCTCCTCATCTTCTTCCTCCTCCTCCTCCTCCTCCTCCTCCTCCAACCCCACTCCTGAGCTGTCAGTAAAAATCACCCAGGCAGTGCCACATGTCGTGTGTGTATGTGTGTGTGTGTGTGTGTGTTGTGGGGTGACACCATTTAGGGACTGCTACAGCTCTCTCCAACCTGTTTTACATATTTTTAATCTAAAATATGGCTTTGACATTGAATGCATCTCTTTAATCTGAATCAATAGTGCAGCTTTCAAAGGCTTGAATGTGACCTTTACAAAAAAAAAAATAGGAGAAATACCATTGTCTCATGGAAAGATCACCAGATTGGATCATCAAATCACTGCATGACTCTGAGATAGTTAACAAACTATCCTGATCTTTTCATTGAGAAAACCTAGAGTCGTAGGTTCTCTGCCCATCCTACGATCTAGTTCATAAAAGTCAGTGAAATAATATAAGAATTTTTATAGAAATATATATATTTGTAGCTGGGATCGAACTCATGACCTTGCACTTGCCAGGCAGGTGCTTACATCGCTGAACTAAATCCCCTACCTGCAATATATATATGATTTAAATTACTATTTTTACCAAGGTAAGCATGAATTGTATATTAGAGAAAATAAAGTAATTATCAGTGGAAACCACAAAGTCCCCATCAAAAGAGTCACAAGTTGCATCAAATTTCAAAATTAGTACCAACTGCAATTGGAATTTTTTTAAATAAAAGTTTTTAAATATCCCACCAAATAACTCCCACCTGCCAAGAAATTATCCCCTGGCAGAATTCCTCAAGCCCACATCTAAGATTTCACAAAAAAACAGCAGTCCCTCCCAAGCTGTGCATTTCAAGGCATCCAATCATGCCTTTTTTCCATCACGGTCATTCATTCATTCAAAAAGCACCCTATGCACCCTTTCCTAAGGCTTTGGAAACGCTCCCTCAGGTCGATCTGGGTTTGCCTTCCTGTTAGTTTCCTCTGCGCTTTGGGTGCACCTAGCTAAGCTTCATCTCCCTTCTACGTGACCGAGTCTCGTGTGTTTGAAGCCAGCTGTTCAGGTTCCCCGCGGCGCCCTCAGCCCGTGCACCTGGCAGTGCGATCCTACAGTAGATCGGCCTTTCCTGGCTGTCACGTGAAGATTGTCACGTGGCTTTATTCCTCTGCCATAAAAAGAAGTTCTTCAGTTTCTTGTGTTGGGGGCTAGCAAGATTTTGATGGATCTAAGTTTTTTTCTTTGGTGTTACTCTGTTCAGTTTCATCTTTGGCATAGACGCAGGTAACCCTTTCACTTGTAGGCATCACCACGCCAGGTTTTGCAGTCCTTTTGCTTCCCAAATCTTTCCCAAATCTTTCCCTCAGTCTATGCACGCACACACCTCTACTCTGCTGGACTCCAGAATTTCTGTGATGCATTAAAGCGATACAAGCAGAATGAAATCAACGGTGTTGGTAGCTGCACTTGCTGAGTCTTTAAAATATCAACTCCACTCATAAAATTAAAAAGAGCAAAGAAATCCCTGTCCACTCAGTAGTGGAGGACCGACTGGACAACTCTGCTTACACAAAAGAGCAGTTACCCCCATTGTGGCTAACCCTGGCCCTGTCTCCATGGACTGATGCACAGAGCTGGCTAAGCCATTTCCTTTTCCCTTCAGTGGGCTCTAAGCAGTGTACACAGGGCTGGCTGAGGTGCTGATGCGTAACCTTTGAACATAGCTAACAGTTGCTATTTCCTCACCCTGTGACTCCCAACACATGTTGAGCTGGGTGGGATGTAGAGCCCTGCTCCAGGGCTGTTCCCTAGGTTCAAGCCTCAAGATAAGAGGCTATGACTTCCCAGGGCACAAAAGTTTGCTGAAGCACTGTCCCCTCACATTAAATGCTACCTCAACTGTGTTATGCAGATTGGCCTTTCTGCACACCCCTCGCTCTGCATATTGCAGAGGTGATCTCAGGCCTCCTAGCCAGCCCAGCTCACCGTGCTCACACATTTCCTGCCATCCTCACTGTCACTCATCCGCTAGCTGCTCCTTCTTCATGAGTTAATAAAATCTGGATTTGGCTCTGGGTTGAGGCCTTTGTTCTGATGAGCCATTGTCTAAGATGGACTCCGGACCCCTTTGGATCCTCATATTTATATGTGTTAGCATCTTTGTTCTCACTGTGGGTCACACTGCAAGTGGTAGATTGGAGTTAACTCACTAGAATTCCAATAACATTCCCCTGAAATTACAAACACAAACTTCTCAGACCGTGAGAACAGCACGGCAAAGGGCTCCCTGGACACCATTAAGTTGAATTTCTACTTACTTTTATGCACTTTGAGGTTCTCAAGTGAAAAATTACGGAATGTATTAAAAGTACAATCCTGTCAGCCAGCACACGGTGAAGTCAGCAGGGACAACACCAGCTTTCCACAGCAGATCCCACAGTGCTGAGGTAAGCTGCCCG
Organism: Dolichotis patagonum; assembly: GCA_004027295.1. Lineage (NCBI taxonomy): Eukaryota > Metazoa > Chordata > Mammalia > Rodentia > Caviidae > Dolichotis > Dolichotis patagonum. Next base: position 12,601 of record PVJX010040133.1, on the reverse strand, counting down.
CAGCTGCGCCCACCACGTAAAGATTCTATGTGCTCAACTTGTATAGCCATGGACGCTGTATTTGCCTCATCTCTGAGCTGAATTTTCCATTTTTAAAGCCAAGTACATTTGGTATTTTCAACGTAAATATAACATCACCAAATGCCCATTCATCTCTCTATTAATGATTTAAAGCATCTTAAGATACATTGCAAATGTCTTCTGGTGTATACTAAATACAATGAGATCTTGCCATAGCAGATCAATTCTGGGATTTGAACCACACTCCAATCCTACAAAATCCAGCTGCAGACCAAAGGAGAACTTATCAATCTGTGAAAAAAAAAAACAGAAATTGAAAGAATATTTCATTGTCAGCTCCCTGGAATTGTATTTTTTATTAAAAGAAAGTATTGTAGAGGAATAGGAAAAGAACAACTTTGGGTAAATTGGAACTAGGTTTGAATCCTGGGTCCACATTATAATTTCCAAATATGTGATTACGTGTGTTACCCACCATCAGGCTTCAGGATTTCCATTTTGTAGACTGAGGCCCTCAATACCTAACTTGCATGGCTATGGGAAAGATTTAAGTATGTGCTTACAGAAAAGTGGGGAAATTATGAATCTTTAACCTCAGTAATGCTATGCCCAGAGTAGGCATTCCAAAAGTAGTTACTATAGGAGACCAGAAGGATTACAATTACACTGGTAAAAAGTTAGATCCTTGCTCTCATATAGATAGTGACAAATTTCTACATTTAGGATACAATTTAGTTTCCATATAAAATATGGAAGTGTAAATGGTGTAGTGTAAACGGTGAGAGATGGATGCATGACCGCATGCACAATAGTACCTTTCTCCAGTGTGACTATGTATGAGCCCTTAGTCGGTTTCTCCACATGCCATTTCTTCCTGGTGGTGTTAAGGAAATTCGAAGCTACAGTGCCTCAGCTCATTAATAGGAACGTGGCATCTTCTACACGTGACTCTGTCCCCTTAGAGCTATTCTGCCAGAGACCCCGCATACCATTCAGGATCCTCAGTGTTTCGGATTCGGTCAGTTGGCTAAATGATTTACTGACAGCAACACAGTTGTTAAAGCTGGATAAGAGACAGTACACTATCGAACACATGGATTATACACCAGATCTCTACATTTGCAAGAGACAATTAGGCTTTTGAAGTTTAAATCAGTATTGGGAGCCAACACTGTAAGCATCTGGGGACTTTCCCATTGCATCATCGTTTTCCAGCAGAAAAGCAGAACCTCGAATATGGCTGCTGCACACGCAGTATTTCCATGTTGAAAAAGAGGCTCTGCCCACCATGGAGTTGGGGAGAAACTAAGGGTGGAGATGACATTTGTCACTGGGCTCCTGGAGCTCAGCCAAAGACTGCAGAGTGGTGGCACCACCATCAGTGTGTGGCTCCTTGTCTGCCAGTTCCTTTCTACATGTTTTTTGGTCATCTTCCGCCTTCCTACACCATCATCCTCGTCCATACTACTTTAATATTGCCCTAAGTATAATTCTTTTTTTTTTTTATTAATCCAGGTTTGCAAGACATGATGATCACACTCGTGGGGAGCTGGGTGCATATACATGACATGTCTTTAATTTCTTTTCATCCTCCTCCCTCCTTCCCATTCCCTCCATCTCTTGGCTCCTCCCCTTTTGCCAAAGACCTCTCTCCTTGTCTCCCATGATCAGTCTTTTATTTTATCTACTTTCCTTAAAGCAGGCTCTTCTGCAATCTAGAGTGTCCAACTTGGGACCAGGAGCAGAGGCTGAGAGAGCAATGGCAGGATTATGGTTTTCCTCAGGAAATCCAACAAGGAGGAAAAGCAAGGAAGCAGAGAAATAGCATGCGTGTGCCTGCTGTGCTAGGTGAGCCTCCAAAGTGCGCAGCGCACAAGGGATGCAGAAACGTGCTCAGATGGGCCTTGTCAGCACCCACAAGGAGCCGGGTCTTGAGGATTATAAAAGAGGACTGTGAACAGCAAAACCTAAGCCTCTCCCCATGAGTCAGCATCATTTGCAGACTGGGGGAGAGAGCAAAAGGCCACACCACGAAGCAAGCACAGTCTGGGAACCAGCGCCATGCGCAGGCCGCCGCTGAACTGGGAACAGCCAGCCCCCAGCCCCTTCTGGTGCGTGCGCTGGCAAACAAGAAGTACCAATTCTCCCCCAGCCCCCCATAAGCAACCGACCTGTCAGGAGAAACACAGGGTGCGATGATAGTTATGGAGGTGAAATGCAATTGGATGCCTGTGGTGTTCGGTGTTTCACTGACATTGCAGGTCTAGGGCCAGTGGTCTGGTCATAGGTTCAGAGGATGGTGATACGCAGTGTGGCATCTAGGGGGATCTCCTTCTGAGGGTGCAGCCATTGTTGATTCTTGTTGTGAAGTCCTATATCATTGTTTTGTTGGGTTGGGTTTTATTCTATTTTCTTTTGTTTGATTATGTTAAATCTGATAGCAGGAGCAGCTATTTCAAACATAGCAAGATATATTACGGTAGCAATTTTAGACTTACTATTGGCTTGTTTTGAAGTCCTTTATTGCAATCACTGTTCTGTTTTTATTGTTTCTATTCTATTCTTTTCGGTTTGATCTTTACTATGGCTGAAGTTATCTGTAACTATTTTGAAGACATCAAAAGGCATGATGGTAACTTTGTTGATTTCACAATGTTTTCAAGTCCTGTATCTCTTGCACTGATTTGTTTTCACTGGTCTTATTCTGTTTGATCCTCTTTAAAATAAAATTTAAAAAAAAAGAAAAAAAGAGGGGTGGCCCGAACCTGATCACTTTCACCACCAACCTCTCACTGGACAGGACTCCTCCCAGGGGGTGCTCACCTCTCAGCTCCGGCCTCTGCTGGACAAGAGGCTAGAATGCAGGCCCGTGGCAGTGACCTTTCATTCTAGCCCAGAGTGGGGCCAGCTGGTGTGGCAGGGAGCAGAGCAGGAGGCACATCAGGGGAGCAAGACTCGAGGAGGCACACTGTGTCCCACCCCAGTGAGGAACTCGGGTCCTGGGACATCTCATGCGGACAGTGGGCTGGCCACAGGGATTGTCTGCTTTTCCCAAGTCACACACCCAGAGAACTTTCTATTCATTCTCAGCAGACAGGTCCTGGATTTTCTCAGCCTTCAGCGGAAGTGCAGACAAAAGCAGAGAAAAACTCAGTAACTCAATCACCTTTACAAGCAATTGCATTTGTGCAAAAGCAGCAAAGTTCAGGGCAGACTCCTCCTTCCCCATATGAAACTCTGCTCCAAGTGGAAGACACAGTATCTTGGTGTTTTATAAAGGTTAAGAACAATAAATAACATTCTTTGTAAGTCATAAATTAACTCCGCCATCTGAGATCTTAAAGCTCAGAGAAGGAAGTAATTTCACAATCTATCACAAACTAAGTCATACATCCAAAAACTGTCAACACCACAGGAATGTCTTTAGGGTAAATAAAACTCTTGTCATTTTTATTTTTTTGTTTTACTATTACCATTATTAAATGTGTGACAAGAATGACTAAACTGTATGGGGACCCCATGATAACCAGGAGCTACCTTTTTAGAAATCAATTGCCCAAACTTGACTTTTTAATGACTATTTCCTTCCGATAAGACCAGACCAACAGTCAGACCCTGTACCGCTGAACAAAAAGCTCTGGACTTCCTGAATACTCACTGTAGTTCAAAGACAGGAAGAAATGGAACCAAGGAAACTGAACAGTTTGTTTCCAAGGAGGATTATCCAAGTGCCAAGAGAGAAGGAACTATGGAGTTGGGCTCTGGATCCAGTGATAACACTGCCTCTGACCCACATGAATAATGATATAGTAAAGGAGATGGGTTGCAGAGTGGGAGATTAATCAACCTGAAAAAGGCCACCTGATTCAGCATGAATCCATTATTGCCTTTATCAATACAGCTATGGACAGAAAGCAGGAGGCGGGAGGGGTTAGGTAGTATATTTTAAGTGCCAGGTACATAGAAAATAAATTCTTTTGGAATTTCAAGGAAAGGCAGTATGATAAACTGAAGCAACTTCCAGCAAGAATCAGAGGGCTAAACTGAAGCAGGGGCTTGGTCTATGTGGCGACCACGTGCAGAGCTATTCAGATGGAGCGGAGATCGGGCAGAAAAGCGCTAAGAAAGAAGGGCCCTCTTGGCATGTGATGTGACTGTGAAGTGACTCAACCAGTTTTCTTCTGTCACTTAGGAGAGTAAGACTCAGTTAGGAGCAGTCACACCACCCATTTCCAGCTGTGGCTTTGCAGTGCCCGCTCAGATCCTGGAAGACAGATTCCTACTAAGGCATCTGACCGGTCTGCAAACCCGCTCACTGCCTGAGCACTTCACTCTGGTGTCTGCCGAGGCACGGAAGGAGGCACGGAGCTTGTGCTGGGCTTCTGCAAAGGCCAGTGGGAAGTGCAGCTTATTACTCAGTGTGTGGGCTCACTTCACAATGGTAGCGAACTCACGGTCACATTTCTTCTCCTCCATTACAGGGTGATGATCATCTGCCTACAAATGAATGGGCATTTTTCTCACAAAAGGTTCTTATTTGTTTTTCTTGTGACCAGAAATCAAACTCATGACCTCACACTTGCCAGGCAGGTGCTGTGCCACTGAGCTGTATGCCTAGCTCTTCTACCACAGATGGCACTGCTCAAACTATATCTCCTGATATCACAGTATTTAAAATTTTGTCCGCATACCTTGTCAATGATAGTGCTTTTCCCCCTCTACTGTAAGATCCAGTTAATAACTGCTATCCAAATCAATAGTGAAACAAACAGCATGCAGTCTTTATGGCAAAAACTGAACCTGGCATACAGAATGGGTCCAAGATGAAGACCATGAGAAAAAAGTGGTTTTTTTGGGGGGGAACACCAGTACTTTTCTCTTTCAGAACTTTTTTTGGGGGGAGGGGGTTCTGGGTCTTCTACTCACCCTAGAGACATCTGTTGAGTTTTTGGGTTGAAACTCCATCTTCTGGCTTCTGAAACGTTGGCCAAGTGTAGCTCTATCACCCTGATTCATGGAGACATCACAGACCATGGAAGGCACTTGGTCCCTCTGCTGCCAAATGCCCCTTGGATACTCCTATAAGTGTCACTTTATGCTGGGCACAGGAAGTGCTCCACATCCCAAAGAAGCTGCCTACATGCTTGTCAAATCTCCACAGGTGAGAAAAATTCCTCTCCCATCCGGGCACAAGCTGCTTCCCTGGAATTCCAGTGCACTGACCTAAGGGCTATCTCTGAGCCCCGCAGAGGAAGCCATTGCTGAGACAACTTTTCCACGTGGAGTTGGCTCTCCTAAGCCAACTCTTCCCTTTCCCGGCCTCCACTCTGACTGCTTTCCTCTTAGCAGCTTAGGATTCTGACTCCCCAGGCGTCACTGGTCTCCACTCCTTGCAAGGCTACCCTGACTTCTTCCCAGCTCCCCCTCCTGACCTCAGCCTCCCCCATCAGCAGCCTTGAGTCTGGCCACCCCCACACAGTTCCCATCCAGAGTCCAGCCCTTCCTGGTGTCCTGACTCCTGCTTACCTTGTTCTCTACTCTCTATTCTTTTGCTGACTCCTGTACCACAAATACTCATGCTGCCAATACGCTACTGTGGGTATTTCCCCCCCACAATATTGTATTGTGCTAAACAAATATAACAAAATTTTCCAGCTTAATGATTTTAAATAACAGGCTCAGTGGTGTTAAAACATTTAGTTTGTGCTGCAGCCGTCAGCACCCACCATCTCCAGAATTCTTTTTAATTTGTAAAATTGAAGCTATATTCCCATGTGACTCTCCATCTCCTGGGCCCTTTCCACAATGCCCACTCCACTTTCTGGTTCTGTCCTCTTATCCTGTCTTTGTCCTTTTTTACCTCAGTCCTCTTTTTAGTAATGTCATCTAGGCTCACAAAACGCCCCTGACTTGCTATTTGAACAAATCCTTACTGAGGATTCATGTGTACCAGTCAGGGTACTGGCCCCTGAAATTAGAATTAAATGACTCATTTAGATTTCCAGTCCTCTGGTTGTTTTCCAAGTTAGCAAGTGATGGGAATATCGTGTCGAGTCCCCTTTCTTACATAAACTTTTTGGATCGGAATATTTCACATTTGCCGAATAGTTGTAAAAGGCAGAGAGTTCCCAATGTACCCTTTACCCATTCAAATATTGTCAGCTTGAACTCCTGTGATGCACTTATCAAAACAAGAAAGTAGCTTTGGTACATTGCTGTGGTCTAAACTCAATGATTTGTTCTGATTCTATCATATTTTCCATTAATCTTCATTGACAATGGGATTACTACTCATGTATTTTGTAGATTATCCTTCAGTTTTTGGTTTGTCTGATGTTGTTGTCATACTTGGACTCAGATTAGAGACTTTTTGAAAGAATAGTACATGGGTGAAATGTTCTCATTACTTTATGAGGGGCTATGTGACATTATGGTGATGTCAACTTTGATCTCTTGATTACAGCAGAATTTACGAAATTTCTCCACTATAAAGTTACTATATTTCCCTTTAATCTTCTCTCATGTGTATGTCAGAGGGGAAATAAGAAAACTCAACCTAAGATCTATCTCCTTAGAAAGTTTCTAAGTATACCACACAGGGTTGTCAAGTATAGGTACTGAGCTGTTCTTTAGAACCATACAGCTTACTGACTTCAGGTCCCTGAATCTTTGCATCCTTCCACTGAAATCTCCTCATTTCCCTTTGGCATCAGCCCCTGGACACCATCATTCTGACTCCCTGCTTCTGAGTCTGACAGTTTTAGATTTCTCTTGTGAGTACTGAACTCCCACTGCTGGGTGTGTACCTTGAGAATTTGATGCCGGGGTCTTGAGGAGACCCCACACATTCATGATTGTCACAGCACTGTTCATGATACCCAAGCTACGGACCCAGCCTAAGTGCCCTCAAACGTGCAAATGGCTAAACAAATGTGGTATGTGCGTGCAATGGAACACTATCCAGCCTTAAAAAGAAGGAAATCCTGCCACTGGTAACATATTCTATGATTTGAAAGCAATTTTTAATGTCTATTTTACACTCAAAGGAAATGTTGAATTAATATCCACCTCCTAGAGGGAGGGAGGTCCACATAACACAACTGCAATCATTCTCTAAGGAAAATTTGCTTCTTCTCCAAGAAAGTCTTTTTACAATTAGATTCCCAGAGCGTATCAAACGGGACTCTATTCGGTCAGAGGAGAGACACAATAACCTTCCGTTTTTACATTCCCTAGAAGAACGGCATTGAGTCCACTGCTGTTATTTGAGGTCAGTTCCCCCATTTCCAAATGCTCGCTGCACCTGTAAGAATCCAAGACACAGTTTCCATCCCACAACACAGTGGATTCTCTCACACATGATGCCCTAGCGTTGACCCCTCTCTCAGACCAGCAGTCTTTGACACACATTTTAATTCTTGTTTCCCCTCCTTTACCTACACGTGACTTATTGTATTAGATAAATTCTGGCTCTGAAATATTTATCACACTTGTTCCTTTCTCCGGGTCTAACACGGCCAGAGTTAGGCCAGCATTTTCTCCTTTGCTGCCTTTGATTACCTCTTTCCTCGTCTGACTCATTCTGCACATCCCAGAGCGATCTCAAACCACTGCATTCACGTGATTGCCACCCTGTTAAGACGATCACCTTTAACCCACCCCCACGAGGCCCTAAGAGGTGAGTAAGGGGCAGAAAGCTGTCCCTCCCGTCACAGAATGCAGCTGTCATATGCGAAGTTGGGGTTTGAGTGGGAAAATAACGGAGTGCATTAGGTCTTGGCTTTCTCTAAGTGTTACGTGCTCATAAATCAATTCTTTTAAATGTGCCGCTAAGTTTTATTCATTAATTTTTAATAATTGTCTTTAGTCATTAAAATACTCATCTCTTAACAAACATTATGGCTCCCCTACGGTAGACCCGGAGCCAACTGCTAAGTCAGAGGCGTATCTAACAGGAAAACGGGCAGCGCCTGGGCAGGTGCCCGGGGAGGGGCCCAGAGAAAAGCCAGTGTCGACCCCTCACCTGCAGCTGGGAGAAGGCAGAGTTCACCACACTGTCAGGCACCACGTCAAGGCGGGCTGGACGTTTCCACAGATTTGAACAAACTCCCCATGAAAGCGGGTAAAGCTTTAATCTGTCACAGAGTACAAATTGATCCAAATTACAAGGCCTTTAATTCCTAGGAAATCTTACAGAGATGGAGGTGACACTGCATCAAGAATCAGGATCCTGCCAATTGTCCTTGTCTCAAAACCATCCCTTTCTTCAGCTGTAGTTCCCTCGGGATTACGGAGTTGGTCCTCTGCTCTGGGCGGGTGGATCTCTTCACTTTTCAGTGCACAAAAATGACAACTATTAATTTTTCTGCCCTCTAATTCTTCTCCTGTGTTTTCTTCCACCAGCATCAGGGGAGAATTAAGTCACAAGTCGTTACTGTCCATTATAGATTCTCCTTCTCCAAGGTCACATTTAACATGCACTATTGTGATATAAACTTTGCTGAGGTTGATCAGTTCTTTGTTGTATTCATTTTGAACATTTTTACCCAGTACATTATAAACTCTTCTTAGAAAGACAATGGCTTATAATTAAAACTATTCTCATTAACTCATGAACGCTTAATGGGTTCAGACACACTTCAAGATACTCTTGAGCATACCTGAAAATAGTAAAACTTTAAATAGTAAAAATTTTCAATTCTCTCTTTGTCATAGGGCATGTTTTTGAAATAACAACAGCATTTCCCATCAGCCCCTATACCACTATACCACGTGCTATACCACGGCCAAGAAAGTCCTACTTTTAGAAAGGTGCGTGCTTGTTGATCTCATTCTGTCAGGTCAGCATGCTCGGCAAACCATGTCCAGCTACCATGTTGGCAAGGAATCATCTAACATTGTCACCGGTAGCAACTCCAAAGGCATCACAGATGGAGAATCGGGAGTGTGGGAGAAGTTAAAGTGTTCGTAGTTTCTGCTTTTGGAAGCAAGGAGACAGAGGGGGAGAGACAGAGAGAACTTTGGGTAGTTTACAACAAGCCCTGGGTGACACCGTGTGAGCAGCACCAGGGGTAGGAGGACTTCCTGAACCATCCACATCCATTCTTTCTTCAATGCTTACTTAATACCTGCCCTGGAGAGACGCTGTTCTAGTACTGCGATGTAACTGTCGATGAACTAGACAAATCCCTCCTTCCTACGTCACACTCATGAGTAACTTAAAAGTTATCTGCATAAGCACAAACTTGAGAACAATAACTTTATGCTGAACACTTACTTGTGAATTTTTCTACTAAGATCTTTTCCTGAATTATCTCACTTCATCTTCAAAATAACCCCATACCCCTAGGTAGCAGTTACATTATTATTATCATCATTATTATTCTACAGATAGAATAATAACTTTCTCAATGTTACAAAGCAATTCTTGTGGAACAATTTAATGTTTATGTATAGCTGTCCACACGTAAGAGTCTAAGGAAGTTGTCGCCCTTTTAATTTTCCACTTGTGCTCGTTCGTGGCTCAGGTCTGATTTCTGCGTCTAATCTCAGCATCAGGCAAGCACTGGAAAACGTCTGATGCAAGGAATGAGGACTGGAATTTGCAGGTGAAGGAGAATCTATGGAGGTATGTTTAAAACAGACATGCACTGCACTTCAGCAGTTTTATTTTTCACATTTGTTCCTTCCTAACAGAGGAAGTCAAATTAAAACTTATTTGAGAATTTTCACCTACTGTCTATTTCATAACTAGTAGGATTCAAGAGATGCAGACAAGAGAAGGTTTTTGCATCTTTTAGTAGACTCCAATTGCATTCAAAAAGTACCCAGAATCACAGTACCAAAAACATGCTTTCATCCGTGCTTCCTTATTCTTTGCTATGGTGACTCATGCTTGTCCAGAATTTATTCTGTTGCAGGCATATCACCTGTGACTTGCACAGTCAAGAAGTTAATGCACACAATAGTCACGCTTTTACTACTGTTCCTGAGGAAACTGAGGCCGCAACTTGCCCAGAGCTCCAGGATGGCGAGGCATGGTGCCAGGCATCATGTATTACCCACCTCAGGCTGGGTTCCTTTTACCTACTGTGTCAGTCATAGGTACATAGGGCCATCAGGAAGACTATAAAGCAATGTCACCCCTCCCACCCACCCACAGGAGCATCCCCTAGATGTCACCATATGGTGCGCAGACAGGGAAGGTGCTGGAGTCACTCCCCCAGTTCAGGTTTATTAGGGTCCCAGAGGCCTGGAGTGACGCCATCACAGATCAAGGTCAATCGCTTATTCTGATGAACACCACGTGAACAGTATCAACTGTGATGAGCCGGACTGCGCATGCACAGACCGGGTGTCCTGGGTAAGATGAAGACCCAGAAGTCCAGAAACCAGTGGCGCAGTGATTCTAAGGATGGCAAAGACACATGGGTAGGTAGCACAAGCAAAGGGACAGGAGTCGGAGAGGATGAACCTCCTTGTTTTTTAAATAAATCAGAAGAACTGAATTCAGGAATTCATTTTCCCACTGTAATGCCACTTGGCATCCCTGTCTTTAGCGTCCTACCTTTCCCCATCTACTACACTCAGCATGGAATGTCATTTACCATGGCCCTCACCTCGCACTTAGAACTCGGACTCACAAAGCCAGAACCTTGGATGTGTAACTTGATCCGTTTGTGCCCAGATCCACTCCCACAGATGGGATAATAACGACACCTAACTCCTGGGTTTGGGGGGTAATGTTGTGTGGACGAAATGAGTTAGTTAGCATTTAGACCCCAGCCTGGTGCCTCATTACTTAACTCTGTTTGCTATCGTGTTGACTGTGAAGAGCAAATGTACTAGGCATGAAAATGTTTTTTGAGTTCTAAAGGTGCACTTAAAGCAAGAGTCGCTATGTTACAGTCCACAGAGAAGGTCAAGCAGATGTGTGAGGCCACACAGCATCCTGGGTCTGTCTCCAGGATTTTGCAGAGAAGGAACTGTTATATTTGTAACCCATTCTTCTCTACAGCTAACTCAGCACTTTTAAACAAGAAGGCTAAATATGAACATTGTTATGCTTTCTGTTCTACTTTGGAATTAATATCTTTCATCTACAAATCATTAAAATAACACACTACATATCCTCAGAGGAAAAAAATGTAAAGAACGAATGAAAGTATTTCATGGTTGCTTGACCTTGTTGAGAATCAAAGTAATCAACTGCCTAATTGATGTAAATTAAGATTAAATAACTGTCTCAAGCATTCTTAAAAAAATAACTCTCCTCATTTCTTCAAATTCTTACAATTACAGATTCATTTGAGCAACTAAAATTCCTTTTTAAAGACAGAAAGCTGGCCTTCACTCTACTTTAATCAGACTATTTTCCTCTTAAATTGGAGGTGTCATATTTCCAACCACGGAATCTATGAATTGTTTTGTGGCAGTATTAACTGGGCTCATCTCCTAAGATCCATTAGTAATAAATGAAGCACGGAGGCAGGACAGGGTATGTGGAGAGCACAGCTCTTGGAGTCTCAGGGACCCGAGTTTGAGTCCCAGGAATAAGGTACGTTGTGGAGTACCACGTAAACTCTCCAAGTGTCAGCTTCGTGGGTAGAGGTGGGCTGTTAATAACAGCGTCTGCCCCCTAGAGAGTTAAAGGGAATCCAGCCCTCCTCCCCCGGCCTCCTGCCAGGGAATTAATTCTGAATGTCCTGAGACCTAATAGCAGGATTGATTTAACACCTTCCTTACTCATCTAGAATAGCACAAACTATGTGTCCTCCTTGGGACCACTGAGGAAAACGTCACTCAAAATGGATTTTCATTGAAAACTCTTGTGGAACTGAGGTTGCAAAGGTCCACAAGGGCCAGCAGTGCGCTGGCGGCAGATGCTGGGCAGTTGATCCTCACCACTGTCCACAGGGCAAGCTCTGCCGTCAGAGCAGCGCAAAGGAACCAGGAAGTCGATTTAGCCAAGCCTCTCCGTCCCTTCGGGAGCTCCACAGCGTGGCTGGGCTTTAAATTCTTCATATGAACAAGCAAACCTGCTCATTTCAAAGGGAGGTTGAGGGCTACTTAATTCAAAACATTTTGCACCTGTTGAACAGGTGATTTAGGAATATAATTAACTTACACACATGAATATTGGTACTAAACAGTTGCCAGGCTGGACAGTACCTGACCTGCAAATCTTAGAGTAAAAAAATACACTTCACAAAAACCCTTGCCTTTTGTCCCCCACCTGAGGAATAAACACCCCGAGTTGAAAGGGGTCTTCTATCACACAAGTATATTCAAGGCATCATCACTTACACAGTGCCATGAAGCCTAACACATACTCATCAAATACGTGGGAGTCGTGGCAGTGGACGGAGGGCATTAGATTCTCAGCTATTACTTCACCTTCCTCCAAAGCCCTCACAGATGAAATAAAACCAATGCTTTGAAGACACAATAATGGTGGCCAATGCAGTTTCTGCTAATCTGATGTTTACCTACAGACTTTAACACAAAATAGTCGCCTTTAGTTCTATCTTGTAAGTACATTGTGAAATTCACGCTTTCTGTGAGCTGACCTGGAAATATA
>PVJX010040132.1:0-15375 GCA_004027295.1 Dolichotis patagonum | reverse complement strand
AGAAAAATTAACTTTTGGGGTAATGGAAATGTTTTGCATTTTGACTGAGATAATGGTTACATTTATCTTACAAGCCATCAATCTGTATCCTTAAAAGAGATTCAGATGTAAATTATATCTAGTATTGATTAATATCAATCTTTTGAAATCAATCCCTTGAAAATTGATCAATTTCCATTTAATTAGAAAATGTGAAATTATTTGACCAGTAAGTAACATTGACACATTAAGATGGATCATTGACCTAAATATCAAAACCTTAAAAACTTGTAGAAGAAAACATAGGACTGTATTTCTTTAGCCATCAGCAGGCAAGGTTTTTCTCTTCTTTTTTTTTTTCATCGGGGGGAATAAAATACATTTTAACAAAGTTTCTAGTGTACAAAGAAAGTGTGAGAATTGTGGTAGGCTTTGCCAAACAGATCTCGATGGTACTATAGTATAATTTTTGTGGTAATGGGAAGCATTTGCAGAATGGGGGAACAACCAAGGGAAAAAAGAATGCTCAGACCAAGCAGCAACAGTAAAAGAGAAAAAAAGAAGAAAAGATCTGGGAACTATTGATGATGTCAGTGGGAAGCCGCTTGAGTATAACAGGAAGAGGTGGGAATGCGGGGAGTGAAACAGTTTTGGCCGATTTCAAGTGGACATCCTTGTGCATTGACAGCCTTGTGGCTATGTAAGCTCAGTGTTGTCAAATCATATTTTTTTTTCATGAAAAACAAGCAAACAAAACTGTAGGGCTTTTTTTTTTGAAGTTTACAATTCAAATTTATTTATCTATTCATTTTTCTGATACTGGGATCGAACTCACCCCACACCTCCCAGGCAAGAGCTTGTGCCACTGAGCTAAACCCCAGGCTCCTGTAGTTCAGATTTAAAGTCTTAAGTTGACTAGATATTGTTTCCTGCATTGTTTATCTCCTCAGTCATTGCCCAAAGGACTGAGAAATTGTAGGTGTAGGGCTTTTTAATGCAAAATATCTTAGATTGTAAACTTCGAAATACTACATGGGCTGATATAGTGTGGGCCAAAAAGCAAAAGGAAACATGTTATTCCCACTGTCCGTCAGCCACTGTGGGAACCCAGATGAAGGGCACCAGAGGCAGGCAGCCATTCCCATCACTACTGCCAGCAGTAAGGAGAAACACTTGGAAAGGCCCAGAGACCAGAAGGAATGCCAGCAACACAGTAGTTGACATGGTCCCAACTAAGGTGCACTGGATGGACAGGGAAGACTAGTGGCATGAAAACTCTGATAACAAAAAAAGTATGAACCAACAGGTGATTGAGAATTATGCAGAACCAATAACCAGTTTGAGAAGAATCCAGAACTCAACAGAAGACATCCCAGAAGAACAGACTTTTTCTAGAGAAACCCTGATACTAGTAATATAGCTAACTACTGCAAAAATTCACAAGGATTATCACAGAAAAAAAAATTTGAAATAGAAAATGGGAAGAAGCAAAGTGCAATCTCAGACCAACAGCCCACCCAGAACAAGACCAGGGGACATCAACATAGAATAAAGTGCAAGGCATACATCTGAAAATTTGTAAATGATAGTAACTGAAGTAAAGAAACAAATCCAAGAGTCTATCAGCTCAGAAATAATATCTCAGGTAGCAAATCAGATCAAAAATAATCTCTCAGGGAGAAAAAGAAATGTCAACCTTTTTAAAGGAAATGCTCAGCAAATCTAGAGCAGAGATAGGTAAGAAAACCAGAGAGGGTAGGAAGAGGATGCAAAACTTGAATGCTCAATACAGGAAATAAACAGAAAGCATGAAATAAATTCAAACAGATATCCAGTAAATAAAAAATTCTATTGAAAGCTGGAAAAACCATTTGAATGGAACTGAAGATAGACTTTCAGACATTGAAGATAGCACTGTACTGAGCAATCATGAAAGGAAAAACCACTTGAAAATAACACACCATCAGGAAATAACAATTCAATAGCTACAAGATGATGTAAAAAAAAATAATATAAGTTGATTGATGTCAATAAAAAAGCAGGAGCCAAAAAATACATAAAAATATTTACAGCAGTAATAGCAAAAAATTCCTCAAGCATGGGAAAAAGATCTGACATCAGATAAGTGAGACATATAGAACACCAAGTAGCCAGAACCAAAATAAATTTACACCCAAACATATAGTAATCAAGATCCCAGACTGAGCACAACAGAATATCAAAAGCTGTTCAAAAAAGAAACTGATCACCTATAAAGGAAGACCCATCAGAATCAAGGAAGAGTTCTTTACACAAGCCCTCAAAGCAAAGAGATCTTGGAATGAAATATTTCAAGTCCTGAAAGAAACAGTTTCTAACCCAGATGGATGCACCCTGAAAAATTTTATTTCAAAATTAATAGAGAAGTAGGATACTTCCATAACAAAGAACAACTGAAGAAATCCATGATGACCAAACCAATACCACAAAGGTTACTGAAAGATATTCTAGATAGAGACAAAAATTACCACAATTCCAAGAACAACAACAGAAAGAAAATACCAAGCAGGGAAAGCAATTAAACAGGGGAAAAGTAGGAAACCAGCAGTTAGAAAATACCATGACAAAGCAAAACCAATACAATTCAATTATTACCATAAATGTAAATGGCCTCAATTTACCAATTAAAAGAAACAGACAGGCAGACTGGATCAAGAAGCAAGATCTAACAATATATTGTATATAAGAAGCACAATTAAATCAAAAAGGAATTTATAGACTGAAAGTTAAAGGATGGAAAATAATATTCCACACAGGGGTAACTATTCTCTTTGCAGACAATGTGAACTTCAAAGAAAACTGATCAAAAGAGATAAAGAATGTCACTACATTACTGGTAGAAGAAAAATTCAAGAAGAATAAATAACAATCATAAATATATATGCACCAAATATAGGAGCACATAACTGATAGGACCCCACCTGGGATTTGCCCAGTCATCATGGTGGCAATGCAATGCTTACTCCTCATGGTGCTTAGCTCCTTCTTCCCAAAATCCCCTATGGCTTCTTCCTCTCAAAAGTCTTTGCCAAAGCTCATGTGTGTAAAGATTTACTGAATCCCCTATATACAGAAAAGTTCCCAAAGCCCTTGCCCCATCAGAGCCTATATAAAGGCAAAACCTTATTTGTGGTGACTCCCTCTGTGCCCACATTAAACTCTTTATCTTGTTGTCTCCTCTCTTTTAATATCTGCACAGCTCTAGATTGAGTACACAGTTTCAAATCAATCAGTTGGTGCTGTGACTCCAGCAGTTAGGGGCTGTGTGACTCCCAGGGGGCCTGTTCCCTGGTCTGAGCCCTCCCAACATATAGAACATTTCTTTCCTCCCTTCCTTTCCTTTCTCTTTCTCTCTCTCTCCTTTTATGACTGGGGAGCCCTCCTTCTTGCCTTTTCTTGTTAGGTCCAAGGTGAACCTCCCCTCCACTCTACTTTTGGGGTGCCTGTCCCCACATTGTGGCCATGTCAGGACATCCTCCCAGTCTACTCTATGTCCTCCAGGACTTCCCCTTTTTTTCTTTGGTGACGACTGGTGAATTCGTTGTTGGGACTACTCTACATCCTTGGGATCCCTGGTCGTGCCTCACTGGAGGATGATGATTCTGCACTGATTTATGACCATCCCTTTCCCTGGCTCACCTATCTGATTCAATCATGATTGATAATACTCAATCTCTACCTTACAAAATCACTCCTCTGTGCTGCATTAGATACACTTGGGCTAAAACAAATTCTCAGGCCAAAGAGGCTAACATTAAAGGACTTACATAACTTTATCTACTGAAATGGCAAATGGGGGTAAACACCTTATGTCCAAGTATTCTTTGAGCTGTGGGCATGTCCTGACCTAATCCAGTCCTGTAGGATGTCCCAAATCCTTTTGCCATGCTCTACAGTTCCCCTCCCTTATTGATTTTTCATTGCTATTCTCCCTTTTGTTTCTCCAACTCTATAGATTATGTACCCCTTCCTTCCTGTCCTTGTAATCCTCACAGTCCTTTGGTACCTCCATTGCTATCCTCTCTCCCCCTCAACCAACCCCCTTTACTGCTGCTCCTCCATGCCAATGTTTCCATCGTCTCAATGGCCAGATTTCATTTTTACCTCTCACTGCCATTTTGAGGTGCCTTATACTTGTTGCTATCTGTAAATCCTTCCCACTCATTGTCTTCATTATTCTTACCCCAACCACTTTTAACATGAGGCTCACTCCAACCTTTCCTTCATTATTTAATCTTATCTGCAAAGATCTTTATGTTATTTTCACTTCCACTCTGTCCTCTCAACAAAAAAACAAACTCCTATTTTATTTCCCAAGCAGGACCAGACATTCAGAATAAATTCAAAATTTGAACCTTAGTCCTCAATCCCCCCAGGGAGACCACTTATGTATGGCTTTCCATGTCTTCAGCAAAACACAAAAACAACAAAAATCTGAATGACCTTAAAAAGTCACATTCTATGATGACCTTCAAAAGTTGCATTCCAAGCTAAAACTCCAAGGCCAATTTCTGGCCACAGCAGCTGCAGCAACAGCATCAGCACTTGGGGCTCGAGATAAAGCATAGGCTGTAGTAAAAAATAATCAAGAACCCAATCCTCCCCTCATGCTTCAAGTGTAGCAGAAAACAGCACTAGACATGAGCCTGCCCTGACTTGCAGCCATGACTGCAATGAGTCCCATCTGCAACCAAGAGGGTTCACTGGAAGTGTGACTGTCCTGTCCACCAGAGAGCTGGTAAGTCATCACCTTCCCTGCCTTCACAGCATAAGACACTACCACCTAAGACTCATAGCCACTGAAGAGGCTTAATGGGGCTTGGGCCCATGGCTCTCAAAGAGATAGCTCTCTCAAAACCCCTAGTCTCACTGCCATCTCAGGTAAAACCTTCTCTTTCCTTGTTGACATGTAAGCCAGCCATAGTGTTCTTCCTGAGTTTTCAGGCTGATTTTCCCAGTCTGCAGTCTCTGTTGTGTGAGTTGATGGCCAGTGTATACAGCCTCCACCAACACAACCTACTCCCTGCAGATTCCAAACCCTTTTCTTTACACACAGCTGTCTTATTCTCCCAACCTGTCCTGTACCTCTTTTTGATAAAATTGCCACTCCAAAAACTCAATTTCCCTCATACTTTCTCTCCTCACAGCTCTCACACCCCAATGTCAACCATCATGCACTGCTGGCAGCCCCTGCCCTTCCCGCCTCCTCATTGACCCTACAGTCTGGACACCTCCAGTCCTACACATGCCACCCACATTACTTCACTGTTAATTCACCACAAACACCCTTCAGTCAGTCTTCTCTTCTGTTCCCCAGTACCCAATACCCCCTAATCGTCAACAGGGGCTCAAGCCTATCTTCTGCTGCTTGTTAACTAATGGGTTTCTAAAAGTCACTCACTCGCTTTCTGATATCCCTATTCTCCCTGTCCTCAAATCCAACAGCTCCTATCTCCTAATCCAAGATCCCAGAACTATTATCAGTGCAATAATGTCAATTCATCTGGTGGTGCCAGACCCTTACATTATGCTGTTGCATGCATCTCACTTTCTTGTATTAGACTTGAAAATACATTTTTTGCTATTCCCTTACATCCACAGTGCCAATACCTTTTCATGTTTACATGGACAGATTCAGATACTTTACAGTCCACTCAACTAAAACGGACGGTGCTACCCCAGGAATTCAGAGACAGCCCTCACTTCTTTAGCCAAGCCTTAGCCAATGATCTTACAACTATAAAGCTACAAGTGAGTACACTCATTCAATATGTAGATGACCTTCTACTCTGCTCCCCATCATTCAATACATAGATGACCTTCTACACTGCTCCCATCCTATGCCAAAGCAACACAACACACAGATACCTTACTCAACTTTCTCTGGAGTAGGGGATACGGAATCTCTCCCTCCAAAGCTCAAATCACTTCACCAAAGATCAAATACTTAGGTCTCACATTTATACCCACCACACAGTCCATAACTTCTGCCCATAAATCTAACCTTCATGACTTACAGACACTGGTCACAAAACAACAGATACAAACATAAGTACTCTATACAACTACACAGAGGCTTCCCAACTAACTCCTACTTCCTTCTCACATACACATGCTACTGTTACCTGGTTTATAGAAATAGTTCAACAAATAGCACCACTCAAAAGAGAGGTGAATACTCTATAGTTAACAGGTCAAAAGTGATAGAGACAAGCCCATTACCTACATAAACTTCCTCACAAAAGACAAAACTCATTGCCTTGACACAGCCCTCACACTAGCAAAAAATAAAATCATTAACATGTATAATAACTACAAATACACTTTTAACATTTTACAGTCATGTACCACCAAACGACAAAAAAGGGGCCTTATAAACAAACAACAAATGGTTCAACCACAACAAATGCACCACTCATTCTTAAACTTCTAGAAGCAGCCTAACTCTAAAGAAAATTTGCAGTAATATATTACAAAGGACATCAATCCTCAACAGATCTAATCTCCCAGGACAATGATTTTCCTGATATATAGGCAAGACTAGCAGCACAATGCCCTTATCCTTCTCACCTCTATTATCATCTTACTGCCTCTAATTGCTAAGGATCTTCCTGCCCCTTTAGACTGACCTAAAGAGCCTCAACTCCCCCCAAAGCCTGAATACACTCAAAAGTCTAAGTATTCCAAGGGAATAAATTGGTTCTCCCACAAATAAAAACAAAAAATATTATTTTTATGTAAAGAGAAAAAAACAAAACAAAAGAGAAAAAAGGGTATCAACAATACAGAATTACAAAGGAAAAAAAAGAAAAACGAAAAAACTCTAAGAAATCAATGCTGGATAAATTACATACTGCCATCTTGGAAATGGTTGTTCAAGTTACAAAATTAAAACATACAAAGTGGACATTAAAACAGTGAGACTGTTAACAGTTCTGCTCAGTGATCTAACAAAAATAGTAATATGGTCATCTATCTTACACACTTAAACATACATGCAGTTATATCTTTTAGAGCACTTTGTTTTCCTCTCTTCTTTACAGTAGCAATTACACATTTTGGGTTTTATTACTCCTACATTCTTGTTACTTTTTACACTAGAGATACAATGTGATATTTATAAACATGATTCTTATTTATTTCACTAGTGAGGATAGTCTCAAGTTGTCTCTATTTCCCTATGAAGCCCTCAAGATCATCCTTCCTAACAGCTGAATAACACTCCATTGTATAAAAATACCATATCTTTTTTTCCACTCTGCAGTTGATGGGCATCTTGTTGTTTCCAAGAGTTGTCTATTACAAATTGTGCTGCTATGAACATGGGTGCACATATATCACTGTGATATGACCTTTTCAGTTTTTCTGGGGAAATACCCAGGAGGGAAATAGCTGGGTTAAATGGAGCTTCCACTCCTAGTCTTCTGAGAATTCTCCATACTGATTTCCATAGTGGTTGCACCAGTCTGCGCTCCCACCAACAGTGGAGCAGTGTTCCTCTTTCCCTGCAGCCTGGCCAACATTTGTTATCAGTTGATTTTTGATGGCAGCAATTCATTCCAGAGTGAGATGAAATCTCAATGTTGTTTTGATTTGCATTTCCCGAATGACCAGTGATAGTGAACATTTCTTCATGTGTTTATCTTCCATTTGTATATCTTCATCTGAGAACTGTGTGTTCATCTCAGATGCCCATTTTTGGAGAGGGTCTTTGAATTTGGGGGCCTTAATGTTTTTCAGTTCTTCATATGTTCTTGATATAAGTCCTTTGTCTGAGGGGTTGCTGGCTAAATTTCTTTCCCATTCTTTTCACTTTGTTGGTGATTTCTTTTGAAGTGCAGAAACTTTTCAATATAATGAGATCCCAGTTGTTGATTCTCTGAAGTGTTTCCTGTGCAGTATGCATTTTGTTTATGAATTCTCTGCCTACCCCTATGTCTCCAAGACTTCTACTTACCTAATCTTCCAATAGATTAATTGTTTCTGTTTTAATGTTTAGGTCTTTGATCCATTTAGACTTAAGTTTTGTTCATGGTGACAGGCATGGATTTAGTTTCAGTCTTCTGCATGTGGAAAGCCAATTTTTCCTACATCATTTATTAAAGAGGCTATCCTTCTTCCAGTGAACATGTTTAGTCCCTTTGTCAAATGTCAAGTGGCTGAGTGTCTTTGTACGTATACTTGCATCTTCTAATCTGTTCCATTGATCCTAAAGTCTATTTCTTTGCCAGTACCATGCTGATTTTATCACAGTGGCTTTGTAGTACAGGTTCAAGTCAGGAATTGAGATGCCTCCTGCCTTGCCTTTATTGCCCAGAATTGCCTTTGCTATTCTAGGTTTCTTCTGGTTCCAAATGAATTTTAAGAGTGTTTTCTCTAGATATGTGAGGTATGTCAATGCTATTTTGATTGGGATTGCATTAAATCTGTATAACAATTTGGGGAGTATGGCCATTTTCACAATGTTGGTTCTTCATAGCCAAGAGCAAGGATTATCCTCCCATTGTCTAATATCCTCTTCAATCTCCTTTTTAGCATAGTATAATTTTCAGCATATAGGTATTTTACATTCTTAGGTTGATTCTTAAGTATTTCATTTTTTTAGATGTTATTGTGAAGGGCGATAGTTCCATAATTTCTGTCTCAGTGAGTTTCTTGTTTGTGTACAGGCATGCTATTGATTTTTGAGCATTGACTTTGTATCCAGCTACACTGCTGAATTTGTTTATTACCTCTCAAAGTCTTTTAATGGAGTTCTTTGGGGCATCTATATAAAGTATCATGTCATCTGCAAATAGTGATAATTTCACTTCTTCCTTTCCTATCTTCATTCCTTTTATTTATTTCTCTTGTCTGATTGCCCTGGCTAGTTGTTCCTGAACTAAATTGAAAAGGAGTGGTGATACTGGACCTCCTTGTCTTGTTCCTGATATTAAAGTGAAAGCTTTCAGTTTTTGTCCATTCAGTGTTATATTGGCTTTTGGTTTGTCATACATGGCCCTTGTAAGGTTGCGGTAGACACTGCGGTAGATTCTGAGGTTCTGAAGGATTTTTATCATGAACATGTGTTCGACTTTATGAAAAGCGTTTTCTGCATCTATTGAGATGACCATATGGCTTTTGCTTTTGCCTCTGTTGTAGTGGTGTATCACATTTATTGATTTGCCTATGTTAAACCATCCTTGCATTTCTAGAATGAACCCCCCACTTGGTCATGATTTTTAATCTTCTTGATGATTTGTTGTATTCTATTTGCCAGTAATGTATTGAGAATCTTTGCATCAATGGTCATTAGTGAGATTGGCCTACAGTTCTCCTTTTTGGTGCATCTTTCTTTAGTTTTGGTATGAGAGTAATACTTGCCTCCAGGAATGATTTAGGGAGGATTGGTTTCTTTTCAATTTAATTGAAGAGTAAAAGGAGTATTGGCATCAAATCTTCTCTAAATTTCTTGTAGAATTCAGCTGTGAATGCATCAGGATCTGGGCTTTTCTTTGTTGGTAAGTTTTTTTTTTATTATGTTTTCAATTTCAAGAGCTGATATTGGGTTATTTAAAATAGCTGTATATCTTCTCCATTGGGCTTTGGTAGTTCAAATGTTTCTAGAAATCCATCCATTTCCTCTGTGGTTTCCTATCTATATGAGTAGAGATTTTTAAAGTAGGTATTCATGATCTTTTGAATTTCCATGAAATCTGTAGTAATTTCCCCTTTTTCAGTTCCCAAATGCGTGAATTTGGGATTTTTCTTTCTTTTTCTTCATAAGGTTAGCTAGAGGTTTGTCAATTTTGTTTATTCTCTCAAAAAACTAGTTTTTTGATTCATTAATTCTTTGTTGTTGTTGTTGCTGTTGTTTATTTTTTAGTTTCAATTGCATTGATTTCAGCTATAATCTTTACTATTTCCTCTCTTCTATGAGTTTTCTGTTTAACTTGCTCTTGTTTTTCTAGAAGCTTCAAGTGAAGCACTAGGTTGTTTATTAGTGCTCATACCTTTTTTTTGGTATGACAATTTATTGCTATATATTTCCCTCTTAAGATTGCTTTCATTGCATCCCACAGATTAGAGTATGTTGTTTCCACATTTGCATTGAATTGTAGGTATTGCTTTATTTCTTCTTTAATTTCATCTGTAGCTCACTGGTTGTTCAAAAGGTTGTTATTTAATTTCCATGTATTTATGCAGGTTTTGCAATTTCTTTCGCCACTAATTTCCTATTTCAGTGTGCTATGGTCAAATATTATGCATGGGATAATTTCAATACCTTTGCATTTACTTAAGAATGTTTTATGGGATAATATATGGTCTATTTTAAAGAATGTCACATGCGCAGCTCAGAAGAATGTGTATTCTGAGGTGGTTGAGTGGAGCACTCTGTAAACATCTACTAAGTCCAATTGCTTGCAGATATGATTCAGTTCTGTTACTTCTTTGCTGACTTTTTGTCTAGTTGATCCATCTCTTTGTGACAATAGGCTTTTAAGTTCCCCTGTAATAATTGTGTTCTTGTGTATTTGGTTTTTCATGTCTACTAGTATCTGTCTTATATAGTTGGGTGCTCATGTGCTTGATTCATATATATTTATAATTGTTAGCTCTTCTTAGATTTTTCCACTTACGAGTTTGTAGTGACCTTCTTTGTCTCCTTTAATCATTTTAGGTTTGAAGTTCACATTGTCTGCAAATAGAATAGTTACCCCTGCTTTTTTCTGGGTTCCTGTTGCATAGAATACTGTTTTCCATCCTTTGACTTTTAATCTATGAGTTTCCTTTTGGGTCAGATGTGTTTCTTGTATATGGCATATTGTGGGATCTTGTTTCTTGATGCATTCTGTCAACCTATTTCTTTTGATATTTGAATTGAAGCCATTTAGATTTATGGATATCACTGATATGTACTGGTTCAAGCTTGCCATGTTATGCTCCAATTGTTTGCTTTCTGCTTTTCCCCCATATTTAATTGTTTGTCCTACATGGTGGTTTCTTTCTGTTTTTTTGGAGATTGCAGTCATTTTTTATCTTTGTGTAGTATGTCTTTCAATACTCTTTGTAGTGTTGGTTTGGTGGACGTGAATTTCTTCAGTTGTTCTTTGTCATGGAAGTATCTTGTTTTGCCATTAAATTTAAATGAAGGTTTTGCTGGGCACATCAGTCTGGGTTCGAATTACTTTCTTTCAGTGCTTGAAATATCTCACTCCAAACTCATCTTTACTTGAAGTTTTGCACTGAAAAGTCTGCTGTGATTCTAATGGGTTTTCCTTAATAGGTGTGTTGTGTCTTTTCTCTAACAGCTTTTAGTGTTCTGTTTTTATTCTGTACGTCTGAAAGCTTAATTATTATGTGTCTGGGTGTACATTTAATCTTGATTGTGACTGGTGTTTTATATCCCTCGCTTATCTGCATATCAGATTTTTCCCCAAGTTTGGAAAATTTTCTTTTTTTCCTGTGAATATTTTATTTAGGTCATTTGTATTGACTCCAATGTCTTCACTAATGCCTATTAATCTTATATTGTTACTCGTGGCATCATCTTGAAGCTTCTGGATTGTTATTTCATGCCGCCTTGTTATTTTTATAAGTTCTATCCTTTCATGATCACTAATTGCGATCCTGTCCTCAAGGTCCAAAATCCTATCCTCAGCTTCATTTAAACTGTTTTGCATGCTTTGAATAGAATTTTTTGTTTCTTGGATGTCTCTTTCAGTTTGCTTCATGAATTCTGCTTGTTTTCTATATTGTTCATTCAAGGTTCCAATCAGTTTCCCATGCTCCTGTACTTTTTTTCTCTTTTTCTTCTTTAGCTGAGCTCAGGAACTTCTTTGCTAAGGTTGTTACTTCTATCTTTACATGGCAGAGTACTTCTAATTTGATTTCCTCTATGGCCTCATGGAGTTTTTTTTTTTTTTTTTTAATTCGCTACCTTTTCAGAGATTTCCAGTGTGTTACTTTTGGAGTCCTCTATTTCAAGGTCTCCTGTACTTGCTTTTTGTGGACTAGATGTTTGAGATTGCATTTTGCTTTTTCATTTTTCCATTTTCCCCTTTTGAGTTAGTGTTTGGTCCTTCAGACCCACTAGCTAACTGTTGATAGTGTCTGTCTTTGGGTCTTAATGTAAGGTTTATGTTTGTTCAATGGCTGGGTCCCACAATGAGTAGGTGGGCCAGTCACCTGACTTCCTGCTGTAGGGTCTGTTGGGTGAGTCCTGTATTCTTCCTGGGCTGACAAGCCTAGTAGTATTGATGTAGGTCAGCTTTTAGTTCCTGCTAGTACTTTATCTTCAGGTTATTCCAGGTCATCAAATCTCCCTGTCTATAGTGTTTGTGTTGGGTGAGGCCCTGCTGTGTCCCTATTATGTGCCTGTGTGTCTCTTAAGCCCTTTTGATTTTCTTCAAGTTGGGGGAGTCTTCTCAGCACACTCTTCACTCTGACTAATGTTTTCTCTGTGTAGGAACATTACCCTCATTCTTGTCAGACTCACCAAGGTCTTACAATTAATTGGAGGGAGCTTTGCTACTGGCCCTATTTAGCCACTGTACACCTTTATTTTAGAGGCCTACTCACCACACTGACTGGAGCCAGCTGAAATCTTCTGTTTTGGTGAGGTAGTCACTTAATCTACCTTCAAGCTAGCACAGATAATCCTTTCAATGTTCATTTCTGGGTGGTTTTAAATGCATGTGGTGTTCTTACTGCCTGAGAGTGGAGAACTAATTTTGCCCCACGTGCTGGGATCCTGCTGTGATTCGCATGGTTAGGAGCCAGGGGTGGATTCTGGGCCCTGCCGGCTGAGTGGAATTCTATGGGCATGGCCTAGTTAGGCCTGCTGATCCCTCTGGTGTGTCCTAGGGTGGTTTCAATTGCAGGGGATGGTCTTACTACCTGGGAGCAGAGTTCCAAGTTTGCCCCGCATGTGATTGGATTCCTCCAGGGTGTGTGGTCAGGGCCCAGGGGTGGATTCAGGCACAAAAAATATTCTTAATGATCTACTTAATTGTTTTCATGTTAAAACCTCAACTTTACACAGACTCCTAGATCCAATAGTCACATGCCAATACCTCCTGTCTATCATACAGGATATAACTCTTAATTGCCAAATTTGTCTCCACAAGGCCATGTGCCTCCTCTGTCTTTGGTACCCATCAGTTTTGTGGAAGGATGCCATGTCAAGACTAACAAATAGACTTCACACACATGCCTAAATACAAAAATGTAAAATACCTTGTGCATAGCTTCTCAGGCTGGATCAAGGCAACTCTACCTCCAAAGACACAGCAGATAAGTAGTCAACATATTGCTCCTGGATATTATTCCCGGATTTAGACTTCCATAAAATATGAAATCTGACAATATTCCAGCCTTCCTTTCTCCGCATCGCCTAAAATCTATAGGTACCATACCATCCACTGTCCTCAGGAAAAGTAAAAAAGACAAATGGGCTAGTTAAGACTCACCTAACCAAACTTATTCTACAACTGCATCAGCCATGACCAAAACTCCTACCTCTAGCCTCTGCAAAACTCTGAGCTCTCCCCAGGTAGCCTACTCAGTTAAGCCCCCTTGAGCTTATGTATGGCAGACTATTTCTGTTTCTTTTCTTTTTTTTTTTTTTTTACAAAACTTGCCTTAACCTTCTAATCTTCTTCCCCTAGCTGACTATATTCCAAGTCTCTCATTCCTTCAACACCTTTTCTGACAACATGCAGATCTTTGCCTCCCTCAGCCCTCTGAAGGACATACCAGAGCCTCCTTTGTCTCTGGGAGATTTAATCTATATTAAAATTCCTAAGCCCACAGGTTAAGTTTCAACTCCTCAACCTAAGTGGAAAAGACCTCACCTGTCATATGTATTGACTCCAACTCCAGTAAAGGAAGAGAAATTCCCATGCTGGTGTCACATCACCCAGATGAAGAGATATCATTCTCTGCCCAGTAATCTCCATCCCAAACATACTGAAGGAACTTTATGAACCTTACGTCCAATAGCTCCCACCCATCTCTGATTAACATGACACAAAAGCTAATACTTTGCTACCCTACCTGGTTTTGGCCTATATACAACTCTATATTTCTCCTCTTCCTCACAGATGCTCTATCACTCTACCCCTCAAAATACACCATTCTCCAAAGCCTTACATTTATCACACTGTTTGTATTAATAATCTTACTGTCTACTTTTCTAATTGCCTAAGTCAACATGATAGGCTTCTTCCTCTAACTCAATCTACTCCTTCACCTAACCCTACAAGACTCAGACACACCAAAATACTGATTCTACCTGACAAACATGGGGAAGCAGTGGGCCTTTCCCACACAACTATTATTTGAGCCAATTAGACTTTAGGACCTCTAATATTTGATATCCCTTGGAGTGTGCTCACTATTAAAGGTTACCATATTGTACAACCTGTGTATGCAACCCATGCTCATCAATTTTACCTCTGCCCAAAAAACAAACTATGCACCATGTTTTGACCATTCCAGTTATCACTGTCCCCACGGGGGTTGTGAGTCCATAGGATACAATAATCTTTAATTATGGACAAATCATGACTACATCTACATAGACATAACTACCACATGCACATTCTGGACAGAGGTCTTACATGTTCACATAAAAAATTCAAAAACTTTTCCACTACTTCCTTGCAGTTACATGTGAGGATTTCATCTGTATATCATGTCTGCCCCTAAACCTGTATTTATAACTCTTCACAAAAAATTGCTCCCCAATACACAGGTCCTCACATCTCAATTCTTAACACCTTCTTCACTCTTAAGAGACACACATCTCACAATCCCTGTCTCAACATTTAAATAACACTTTTCAACTTTTACATGCTTTAAATATCACAGATCTTAACTGCTGGCTATGTCTACCCTATCAAAAAATCTCTATATGGCATGTCCATTAAAACTAAACCAATCTCTATTACAACAAAAACCTCAAACTATAATTGTGGGGCCCCTTACAATTGCCCCATCACAACTATAACCTATAGATATAACTTACATACACAACCCTGAAGATTCACAAAATGTTCCCCAGGTGAACACCTAACCTTTTGCAAAACATACATACTAATGACACTAAAAGGCTAACCAACCTGTCCGCCAACAAGACAATTTTTTGTCTGTGGATATGCGGTCTACACATCTTCCTTCCCTATGGCATGATCCGGCCTGCGGATCAATCCGTGGGTCTAACCTGGAGGGGGAACGGGGATGGGAGGAAAACGGGACAAGAGGAAAGAGAGACGGAGACAAGTTGAGCAATTCCAATCAAGTCTCGTTTATTGAGGAAGTGAACATGGCTTATATAGAAGGCAGAAATGAGGAAGTGAGATCATATGATGTAGT